>CM067366.1:100715682-100837682 GCA_034401795.1 Chaetoderma sp. LZ-2023a
TGCTGACAAACTAATTTCCAAATACACGTACACAACGGAATAGTGCTATATATCGCGATATTATCGAGAACAATATCGTGCATCACAGCCTCACCTCTCCCTCATTACATGGATATTGTGGATATCAAGGAAGATCAGCTCCACGTTCTGATAAGAGTCTTCACTCTCATAACCTCCACCTTTAGCCTGTAATACAAACAGTGAAACAATATTCCATATTAGATTCATCAATGTAAAATGACACCTATTACAATTATCAGCAAATAAACACAGAAAATCAACTGGAATTTACTTTAATCGCAGAAATACAATGAATTTTTTCATGAGAAAATTTAGGTTAGATATTATGAAGTTATGCCCCTTGACAACACAATATGCAAAAATATGCAGAGTTATTGTTTTTTAATGTCCAATACAAGTTTTAAGCAGCGTCCAATACAGATTTTACTGTCCAATACGGGTTTTGCATCGTCCAATATGGAAAAATTATTAGAGGGTCACATGGTACAATTGGAAGCGTTTCATTAGATAAACACACAATGACCGTCACTTGGTAATGATCACATCGACACAATAGTCTAGCATAACCATGGTACCTTGTTGGCTACATTTTATCAAGAATAGATACAGTACCTTAACCTTGCTATATGCACAGCTCTTACTGAGGGCCTATTAAATTAGAGATAATATTATATTAAATATATCAATAATCACTGGGTCTACCATCCATCTAGTACCTTGTTAGCTACAGCATTGACACTGGGTCGAGCATCCATAATAAATAATTTATGTGACTGAGCATTGGCGTCCATTATTAACTGTATATATCGTTCATCGTCTTTGTTCCGCTTCCCTGCCACGCCCACCATTGGCTGGCTGCAGCGACATACTGTAGCCTGAGTTTCAGGATGAATCCAGCTCAGCACCTGGAAATATACATGTAACAGCATATGTTCTACTGATGTCTAGCCGAGTCGGCTGTGTGAACTGAGATCAAAATGATATCACACAGAAGGCATGCATCTGAACTGTCAATCAAGCAGAACTTTATAATACAGCTGACGTGACTTCAACTGACATAACTGACACGGCCAGAAGTCACTTTAGATGATGTAATTACTAACCCTTTAACACTCAACCCTGCCAAAACCAGCTTTTGTAATGGTCTTGATAAATATCCATTTGGGGACCAAGTGATTATTTTTGACAATTTTTCACTGGAGTGACTGACTCCATAGCTAAGCCAGTCATTCCAGTCATAAATTTTCTCTTGGGCTGCAAGTGGACATTTTCTATGTGAAAATTGAAATTTTCTTGAACAAATTTGAAGGTTAAATAGTTAAACCGATTTTTACACCCTGAACAATATGTTTATAATTAGCGGCACTCACTGGCAGTCTGCCACGACTCCTGAAGTTTGCTACATGTGTGAGATCATCATCCGTCGCCTGGGCCGGTACAGCCAACTAAAAATAGAGTTACAAGAAACCTCGCACACAATTTTACATTGTAACTGCCCATCTGCTAAATTTCTGCAGACTATATGTTCCGTGGGGTTTAACTCTGGATATGCTGTGTATTTTGAAAACAATTTGACTGAAAGTTGTTGGTGGCTAAGCCAGTCAAATTGTTTTCATAATATCCAGCAGGTACAGTTATTGTCCATTGAAATTATTGTCTGCTGACTTGTAGCAGTCAGATAATTCTGTCTCAGCCAATTAAAATCTCTCTTACATTCAGAGTCTGCAAATGCTAATCATGACAGCAATTGGAGAGAATTATCCTCATTATACCAAAAACATCTATCAAGTTATCACACACGTAACAATGCTAGACAGATTAAACGAAATCACAGATTTTTTTTTTCATGAGAGAGTTAATACTTACCGCCCTGATACTTCATGATATTTCATAAATATCGACCTAGCTTCAATAATACTCAGAATTAAAAAGAAACCGCCCCGAAACCGATTAGAAATCCAGTCAGGATGGTAAACGACTGAAAGCCATCGCAAGACTGAGCGGTCCTGAGTAACCCGCTCCCACTCTTGCATGTGGAAGGCCAGACAGCCTCCCACAGGTGCACCTAAGGACTGAGGTAGACCGGAGCAGTGCAAGAGAAGCCCTGTCTCTGGTGGCTGTCCTAGCAGCACTGGTGTGGTCTTTTTGAGAGGCGACCCATCAGGTTTGGCTCCCACGACCAGAACCCCGCGCTCCTCTACCAGCGCCACGCGCACCTCGGTACGCAGGCTGTCTGGCGGGTTGCGCTGGAGGAGCCGGCGCTCCCCCCTAGCTGGCTTATACTATCATTGCCATGGCCGACGCTGTGTAGGTGGTTGGCCTCTGACAAGGCCACCACCACCTCTAGCCTGCTGAGGGTGGAAGGCAGGGGGCGCTGCTCGAACACGCTCCCTGCGGAACACTTCAAACTGCTCTCGCAGTGCCCTCTGGTTGTTCACCAGGTTTACGGTTTGTTGGAGGTGCAGACATCCTTCACCTCCAAACAACCCTGGACCTGCCATCGGTGTCCGAAGAAGCCGATTGTACAGGTCCTGCGAGGGGCACAAATTGTCACGGGCAAATGTGCGCCTCGCCCGTAAACTCCTGGTTACGGATTTCGTCATGCAGTCCAGAGCCAGGTTAATGCTGTCCTAAATGGCTCTCTGGACTGCAAGAGGAGAGGTTTGGTGGGCCACGGATGCTGCTACTACCCCCTGTAGCAGCTGGGAAACGTGTGAGAGCCGAGATGGCTCCTCTCGTACTTTCCTCCGTGTCCCGCAGCGTGGAATTAGCGTTGCGCAGGGCGCTAGTGCACAAGGGTCCATGTCAGACTTGGACCCAGGCCGCGTGTCTTCGCCCAATGCCGCACGGTCATCCGTGCAAGGCTTTGGAACGACGCCATACTTCTGATATAGATCAGAACTTATATGGCAGCACCGTGCCACCTCGTGAGGGGCCTATGCAAGGCGTCCTTTCGGCAGAATGGACATCTCTGCCGCAGCGAACATATCAACGATATGCTCCGCATACGGCAGATGGAATGGTGCTCGTCACCGGTTTCCATCCCAACCACGGGCGCAGGTCCCGCTGGGAAGCCGGTGGATCCACCTGGAGTTCTGGCTTGATGTTCACCAACCATTGGCAAGCATCCAGCCAGTCTTCCTCGGTGGCCACCTGTGAATGTTCGACGAGCCTAGGGCCTTCGTCGTCCTCAACCACATTCACTGGTGGGGTAATGGCCGGAGCTGAAGATACTCCTGGAAAGCCAGGGAAGCCATACGGACCCGCAAGGGATGGCATGGCTTGCGCCGTGGCTATTCCAGGAGCTGGATCTATGGCGTCATGGGAGGCTAAAAACATGACGTCACAGTCCGGGCCTTCCTCACGGTAACTCTCGGCAAGCCGAGGGATACGGTATGGACGGCCATCGGCTCCTAGCCATTGAGCCATGAAACTCACTCCCGAAGAAGTAGTTCCATGGAAAAGGTCACCCATGGGCCCCCGTGGGGGCCCATGGGAATCCATTTCCATGGCCATCGACTCATCGGTAGGCCATAACAGAGTGTCCTCTTCTTCCTACCCAGAAAGATTAGACGCCAAGCTTGAAAAGGGATCAAGCTCGGCCTGGGCAGGAGGGATATCGCGTGAGGCACTGATACCCTTAGCCTCGGGCTGCTCTAGAGCACTCGATAAGCGAGCGCCCGAGGCCATGGCTTTCGCTCAGTGCCGGACTAACGGCAGCCGTCTCTGGGTCTATAACGAAAACTGGTTTGCTAAGAGAACCAGACCCAGAGACGGGAACACTCTATCCCGGAGCAAATAAAGAAGGCAATGATGAACCTGACCCGGGAAGCAAGCTGCGAAGCAACTCCGGGACAAGATCCGTGATCGTCTTCTTCATTTCTCCCATCATTTCAAGACAGAAGGCCTCCATGTCTGGCATGGATGCCTTCCTCTTCTTACCACACTCTTTTTCTAGACGCCTCTTCTCGTCTGCCGCCCGGTCTTTTACCTGCTGATTTAAAAAATCAGTTAATACCTCCACCGGCCAGGACTCACACACATGGCAATTTAGAAGAGGCCCGCACGTATGGCACCTAGTGCAGTCATGAGGGAAAAAGCGGGCCTTCACAAAATGGTGGCAGGAAGGGCATTTGTTCTCAATAACCCTTTGAAAAGACACAAACGGAAACAATTAGTTTTTAGTTATGACGAACCAAAAAACCAATTGCAGAAGGCTACATGTAATAAGATCCATAAGGAAAACTTTTGACCATCAAATGAAAGATAAGCCAGGCCCATAGAAAAAACTATAGACCTGACAAAAAGTAAACATATCCTAAAACCTTGTTATACTTCTTTAAGAAGACAAGGGAGACATAAGAATTTGAACTTGAATACTTGAGAGGCGAACTTTTTTAGACTTCACAGCTCAAAACAAAGATTTATTAGTAATTGAACTTTATAAACACAATGAACTTATGCAAACCATCAAGAGAGATAAATAACTCAACACTCAGTTAAAAAACATTTAGAAATAAAATGACTGAAATTTTTTCTCTCCCCTAAATAACCTCATAAGATGACTTCTGAGGACGAGTGAAGTCTGATAAACAACACAGGAATACCTGATCTCGAGTCCAAAACCCTGTGGTGGGTGGGGGAATGCGAAGAAATTACTTCTTATGGTAATAACTCCCTCAGAAAACTCATAATAAAATAGAAGGACCCAGAAACCAAGTATAAATACTGTTTAAATAAAAGGATACCCTTCAAATATCAGCTTGTGTCTGAAAATTAAAGCACAACATGCATTAGCTAATACATGTATATAGGCCTACCCCATAAAAGAGCTAGCCTAATAAAGACGTATCAACGAGATAGCGCGAATCCTGGAAATACCATCCAAGTCTTCACGCAAATTTTTATAAAGTACACCTGATGGCCTGGACCGGGAGCATCCTCCGGCGACTTGGCAGCGTCAGACATACTAATAATCAGTCAAACAAGTTGCAAAACAACTCAAAGCTTCAAAAAGAATGAAAGCAAAAGCAAGGCTAGAAACCGTGTTGCAATGGCAGGTCAATATTTTAAGAAGAGAATGAGTCAGCCCCGCGCATGCGCGAGTTTGGGCTGCACATCCGCTGGACTCTCAGTTGTGTAACCTGCCCAGTGGGGGCGGTTTCTTTTTAATTCTGAGTAATATTGAAGCTAGGTCGATATTTAGGAAATATCATAAAGTATCAGGGTGTTAAGTATACTCTTGATGTGAAATTGTCATTACTTGTCAATGCCCATATAAAGAAAGTGCTCACGTCTTCTTCACCTGTTGTTGTTATACTTTAGGTCTATTTTGAGCAAAGATATTACTAAGTATCTGTACTGTATCAGGGCATAATTTAGAATTTGGCATTTGCATAGCATGTATTTTTATACAAATTATAAATTGTTTAATTTCCAGCAAAGAAGTATAGCAATTAATGGTAAAGTAATGAAAATCAAGGATTAATTACGATCGCGTAAATATTTTGCATAACATACAGCTTTGCATGAGGCAGAAAATATAGCAACTGCCAAAATATGTGTAGCAAATGTACAATGTCTTACCAATGCCGGGTATGTATCAGCTAGTTCATATCGCTCGTTCACTCGTGTAATGCGCCAGCTCTCTGTGGGCAGACCCTGAATAAATGAAATGTTTTTGGAGTGGCTTAACAATCATACCAAAATACTATAAAATCACAGGATGATATCCCTACAAGGCAGTCATTGTAGCCTAGAACACGCCCGCATGGCAGACAGTGTCACACAGACTGACACAGAAGAGAATAAACATCTTCATAAGCATTTTAATAACGTCTTGCTGTGCAAATGTGCAGGCATTAAAACTAGATACCGAAGGTTTATTTTTCCAGCTCCACACAATGGAGCCAGCTGGCATCAACTTGGCAGGATGAAGGCCCGCCCCTTAACACGGATATCGGAGAAAATAACCGATACCTGTGGACATTGTTATTATCCTTCATAACTTCATAAGCATATAATGTTTCAAGAAAGAGTGTTCTATAAATATAATCAACCTACATGTACAGTACGTGTATGCACAGTTTCATTTCATTAACATTTGGTATTCCTTGTCAGATATTTCAAGGTGTATTTAATTTAAATTAGCTTATACATGTAATAAGGAAGTGCATACCAGTAAAGTTTTACAATTTTTATCCCGACGCTTTTTGAAGAAAAGGTGGGGATTATGTGATGCGACCCGTGCGTGCGTGTGTGTGTGAACCGGCCATCTGTGCACTTATCGATTCTAACGCATCTCCTTCTAGAGATAGAAACTTGAAATCTTGGGGATGATTATATTACTATGGGCAAGGATGTGCATGACACTTTTTGGAATTTTGTTCTGACACACACGCTCCCAAAAAAGGTCTAAATTGGCCAGTAATTATCGATTGTAATGCAACTCCTAGACCATTTCAGATAGAAACTTGAAACTTTGGGCATGATTGCACATATGGACAGGGATGTGCATGACACTTTTGGAATTTTGGCATGGGCAATGTGGGGTAAAAAATAAAAGTTTTCCAACGGTTGTTACGTCGCATATCATTTTTAAGCCAATGATGAGTAGACTACAGTACAAGGAATTATTTTAATCTTGGGTCAAAATGAGTGTAGGGTCAAAAGGTCAAAATTGGGCACCAATCCATTGTAACGTAACTCTTCTCACACCACTTCAGATAGAAATTTGAAACTTTGGAGATAATTACACCTATGAGCAAGGATGTACATGACACATTGGAATTTTGATATCACCACCGGGGGAAATGGTGGGCCAAAAAATTAATTTTATCAAATGTGGTCATGTCACTATCATTTAGGAGTTTGTAGTTAGTAGACTACAGTACAAATTTTTTTGTTCTTGAGTCAATCTGCGAGCAGTGGCCAGGGGTCAAATGGGCAAATTGGGCATCAGCCAATTGTAGTGGAGCACACCATCTCAGATAGAAACTTGAAACTTCAAATGGAGATCATTGCATTTCATTTTGAAACCCATTACCCATAAAGCTCAAAGTAGTGAATGCGTGGGGATTTGCATTCTAGTTTAGGCTTATTTTGAGTCTTGTAATCGATGGACTTTCAAAGCAAACACCAAGCATTCAGCTTCAACATACTTTATAGCTAGCTGATGTGAAAAAACAAAAACTATAGATGGACACGTTTACATCATAGAAAGTATTCAAATCCCTTAACTGGGATAATTTGATTACGCATACAGCATAATGGTAGGGGTTTTCTGAGACATGTTTAGAATATATTTAAAATGCATCCATCTTTTGAGACTGGTGCTTTTCCTTTGACGTAGCATTAAAAAAATATGCAACTACATGTATGCGCCGCTTTCATTTTGCGGGTAGCATTTAAAACTTGTATAAACCCCAAACAGGTTAACATCCTTATGACGAGGACATGTGCTGTAGAAACATATCATCTTAATTAAATACTTAATATGGCTTTTTTATATGCATTGGAAACATATACATGTCTATAATGAGGTCATATAATACTTACTAGTCTTCTGAATTCAGCCATTGTATCTCCAACAGACCAGCCATTCACTCCATAATCCTCAGAGTATTCAAACGCAAACAATGGCTGTAAGAAAACAAAGTCGTAAGTTTAGTTCTGTCACTCTGAACATTTATAATGTCATGTACCTTCCCAATCTTGTGCAAGCTTCCTTTATTTAACCATTTACAGGCTAACAGAATAAATTTTTGAACATTTATCACTAGAATGACTGGCTCGCCAATCGAGCCAGTCATTCCAGTGGTAAATTTTCAAAAATTATATTCTCTTTGCCTGTAAATGGACATGCCACAAGACCGTAACAGAGGCCGGTTTTGGCCGGCATGACCATTAAAGGGTTAAAGTTCAGGTATTCCTGTTGACGATGCCGTAGCGGGGAGATGTTGCTGTACAAGACAGCATCACCAGTCAGCAACATCATTTTCAAAATAAACACTAGTATTTCATTCTCAAGCTGCCACAGAATCCAGACTGAGGATATATAAACATGACTCTGGCTAAATAATATATGAATTGTCAGTGTGTGTATTGATTACATTAACCCTTTAACCCTTACATTTGCTCAAGAAAATCCCAATCATCTCATAGAAAAAGTCCATTTGTAGATCAAGAGATGATTATTTTTTAAAGTTTACCACTGGAATGACTGGCTCGGTTATCGAGCTTATTATTTTCAAACATGGTCTACTCTTGGTCTACAAATGGATATTTCTAAAGAACACTTCCAAGCCATTTCTGCCCGACTTAATGGTTAAGAGATTAACACAGAGTTGATCACTGACAAACTGCATGTCGTGATAACGCTCAACATAACACAGAGTTGATCACTGACAAACTGCATGTCGTGATAACTCTCAACATAACACAGAGTTGATCACTGACAAACTGCATGTCGTGATAACTCTCAACATAACACAGAGTTGATCACTGACAAACTGCATGTCGTGATAACTCTCAACATAACACAGAGTTGATCACTGACAAACTGCATGTCGTGATAACTCTCAACATAACACAGAGTTGATCACTGATAAACTGCATGTTGTGATAACTCTCAACATAACACAGAGTTGATCACTGACAAACTGCATGTCGTGATAACTCTCAACATAACACAGAGTTGATCACTGACAAACTGCATGTCGTGATAACTCTCAACATAACACAGAGTTGATCACTGACAAACTGTGTCGTGATAACTCTCAACATAACACAGAGTTGATCACTGACAAACTGCATGTTGTGATAACATTCAACATAACACAGAGTTGATCACTGACAAACTGCATGTCGTGATAACTCTCAACATAACACAGAGTTGATCACTGACAAACTGCATGTTGTGATAACTCCCAACATAACACAGAGTTGATCACTGACAAACTGCATGTCGTGATAACTCTCAACATAACACATAGTTGATCACTGACAAACTGCATGTTGTGATAACTCTCAACATAACACAGAGTTGATTACTGATAAACTGCATGTCGTGGTAACACTCAACATAACACAGAGTTGATCACTGACAAACTGCATGTCGTGATAACTCTCAACATAACACATAGTTGATCACTGACAAACTGCATGTTGTGATAACTCTCAACATAACACAAGAGTTGATCACTGATAAACTGCATGTCGTGATAACTCTCAACATAACACATAGTTGATCACTGACAAACTGCATGTTGTGATAACTCTCAACATAACACAAGAGTTGATCACTGATAAACTGCATGTCCTGATAACTCTCAACATAACACAGGAATTTTTAATTGTAACTCAAATCAATGACATTTCTGACAAAGCTCCCAAACTTTCAACTATATACTAGTGACACACTTATGCAATACTCAAAATCTACAAACAGAAAACATTTTTGAAAATTATGACTGGCCTGAGAGGCTTGATAACAGTGGCAGTCATTTTAATGCTACATTTTGAAAAGGTCTTCTCTTGTTCTGTAAATCGATATTTTCTAGTCAGAAGATTGACATTCTCCTGAACTAATTTGAGGGTTAACACTTTAAGACTCATATCAGCAGGAAATGGCTTCTGCAGTGGTCTTGAGAAAAGTCTAGACCAAGAGAAGACTATTTTTTAAAGAAAATTGTCCCATGAAATGACTGGCTCGATAACTGAGCCAGTCATTCCAGTAATAAATTTTCTAAAATAGTCTCTTGATCTGCAAATGGACATCTTCTATGAGAAAATTTAAACTGTCTTAAACAAATTCAAGGATTAAATGGTTAACGGGTTAATTCAAAAGAATAAGTGACCCATCAGCTTGTGGTTGTAGATGTCTCATTCTACCTTTAGCAGCTTTGACAGGAGATTAGCTACCTCAGATATAAACATACATCTGGTGATAAAACACATGCTCTTAATTAAAAACTCACCAATTTATTTGTAATTGGAAAAGCAAACTGCTGGATCTTCTCAAACACAACACGACGTGAATGGTTTTCTTGTCGATGCGCAAATCTCATGTTGCGCATGTCCTATAAACACAAGACAGAGCGAGAGAGAGAGGTGTTTATTGTAGAGCATCCACATGTCCAAAGAGCCATAACCTTGCAAAATGTGTGGGCATTGGAAAGATACTGAAGAGACATAAATGTGATGGCAGGGAGGAGACATAAACACAACGAGAATGTGGAGTCGATGACAGGCCATCGCAAATTTTCACCAAATTTATGTTTTGCCACCAAACAACCCATGCCCCTTACCACCACGGGAGCGAAGCGCAATGTAAACTTGTCTGGCAATCCGCAATTATATTGGTAACTAACATACCAAATTTGGTTGAATTTCGCCAACTTAACTTTGACTTTCTACCCCCAACTCCACTCTGCACACACCTCCACCCCGCACCATGGAGTGGCGCCTAATGTAAATGTCGCTTGCTGGCTAACTCACAAAACAAATTTGAATGAATTCCACCAATCAGTTTCTGAGGAGATAGCTAGACGGACAGACAGAGGGGATTGCAACATTCCTCTGTTTTTTCCAAATGTGTGGGGTTAAGAATGGAGGGATATGTATGTCATTTGTTAGCCGACACCATCAAAATGACAATTTGACTGACAGTTCCGTCACGAAAATCAAAGAGACTTTCACTAAAGTGTACATCTTATTATTTCTTTGTTGAATTTACAAGATGTTATACAACGTTATTTCTCTGAATACAAGTACAAAGATATTAATAGTTTGTGAAACAGTGACAAACAACTGGCATGACATATACAGAATGGTTTGCAAGACCACCAGATAACCTCCGTGAACAGGCATTATAGGTGGCCAAAATCGCCTTCTGCAGTGGTCTTGAAAAATGCTCATTTGCTGACCAAGAGAAAATCTTAATCTTTAATTTACCACTGTAATGAACTGGCTGGATAACCGGGCTCATCATTCCAGTGATAAATTTTCAAAAATAATCTCTTATCGTCAGCAAATGGACAGTTTTATTGAGAAAATATAAATTTTCTTGAACAAATTTGAGGGTTAAATGGTTAAGACAAACTATATATTTCTATTTTGTTTGATGTGTCAATGTGATGAATAACTGCTGGGAAGAAGATATACACGTACCTTACAAAAGATGTCAATACCATATGAGTTCTCCCCTCTGCTGGTCGATCCACCGATCTTCTCAACTCTGCTAATTACACCAAGCGGAACATCTAAAATGTAATGTGTGTCCTGGGAAAATTAAGCAAACAAATAATTAATGGTAACAACTGTTGTGCTACATGTAGCCTAAAATTTTAGCCAAATCCGTTCAGTAGTTTCTGAGAACTATTTACTGTTGCAGACTGACTGAAGGAAATTTCAATTTCCCTTTCTCCGAGATCTAACAATACTCACCATTCTATTACTTCTGATATACAGCTGGCCCTGACAGCTGGCTCTAGGACTATAGACTTAGTAAGCTTTACCGACTCCTGGAACCGGGTACTCGGCTCCCAACTGCCGAGTACCCGTCTGCCATGAAGCTCATATTGTTTGCATAGCCACCAAACAAGAGAAATCCATGGCTTGCCTCCGTGGGGCTGGGAGGCTGGGTCCGTAATAGAATGGTGAGTATTGTTAGATCTCGGAGAAAGGGAAATTGAAATTTCCTTCATTCTCCTTCGATCAATACTCACCATTCTATTACTTCTGATATACACCAGATTTGGTCAGTAACCTGGTGGGAATGGGCAAGCCATAACTGCTACTTTTGCCCCTTGGAGAAAGAGCTAGACTTAAACTTGATTAAAGGAGACCTAAAAGGACCATCAAGTTAACGGAACCAAATCACATTCGCATCACTGCCCGCCCCCCTTTTTTCTCCTAAGAAAAGGGAGAGAACTCACGAACATGCATCTCGCCTGAAAACACAAATATGCCAATAGGGTTAACTGCTCTTTGCATATATATATATATATATATATATATATATATATATATATATATATATATATATATATATATATATGTATTAGCCTGGGAATGAGCATGAATATATAAGATGAATGAACATGATCTATAGACATAATACAAAAAACTCTCAATCTTGAATTACATTATGATATATGGATTCCAGACGCGGCGCCTCCAACCATTCACATGTCCGGCCATCAGTTACACAATCTGGTTGACATCCTCTCGCTCGACCATGTCTGCTTCTTAATTCTTTCTTACAAATGCCAAAAAAGGAAGAGCAGTGTGGTCGCATAACTATCGTTTCAAAACAGCTAAAGCGAGTGGATTGGCGGAGTCTGACACATCCCTCATATAGTAATCCGTGAAAGAGGACTCACAGTGCCATTGTGCAACAGCCATGATGTCCTCTAACGGAACACCATTGTAAAGGGCGGTCGAGGAGCCTATTCCTCTAACATCGTGTGCCCTTGCGCATTGCACCTGGTGCCCAGTCGCAATCTCATGGGTAGTCTGAATGCATTCGACTACCCAATGAGAGATAGAATCCATGGATGCGGCGCCATATGGCTTCTTATGGCAGATCCACAGATGTCTATCGTTCGACCGTAACGAGTCTGTCCGTTTTCTGTACTTAGTCAAAGCACGGACTGGGCACCAGACAATGGCATCACGATCAAACCTTGTTAGTTTCGGTATAATGATCGGTTTGCCGGGATATCTCAAAGATTGATTCTTTGACATAAACTCTGTTCTTGGCAGTAGACGCAGACCCTCTCCGGAGACAACAAATCGGTCCCTCTCTGCTGAAAGTGCATGGATCTCACTGCGTCTTCTAGCTGAGGAAGCTGCCAATAGAAAAACCGCCTTTAGAGTCAAATGCTTTAGACTAGCTGAACGCAATGGTTCGAAAGGGTGCTTGGCCAGTACATTAAGCACTAAAGATAGACTCCAGGCTGGAATGACTACCGGTTGTCTCGGTCAGAGATTGCTCATTCCCTTCACCATCACATTCAACTGGGCCACCTCTGGACTATCCCTGTTGGCTAGACAAGGGATAACTGATGCCAAAGCTGACTTGTATCCAGCAATTGTGACAGGAGCTAGTCCTGAAAAGAACAGCTCACAGAGAAAGTCTGCTATTTGCTGAATAGTGGATTGAAAGGTATCAATACCCTTTTCTTCACACCAGTCTGCAAATCTGTTAACCTTGTTGTTACAAATCTGTTAACCTTGTTGTTATATGACTTGAAGGTTGACCTCCTTCTCGCAGCTGCGATGAAATTCGCAGCTTGTCGAGAAAAGCCTTCCGACGTGGAACGTTGTTTGATAACATCCACGCAGTCAATTTGAACATTTCGGGACGCTCGTGTAGGAAGCGTCCCTTGGCCTGGGAGATTATGTTCAGAATCGCGGGTAACTGCACTGGGTTTTCCACCAGCAGATCTAGAAGATCCGTGAACCACGCCCTGCTGGGCCAATATGGCGCTATTAGCAGGACCAGACACGGTTCCTCCCTGATCTTCACCAATACCTTCGGCAGAAGAATGGTGGGTGGGTACGCGTAAGCATGCATCCCTCTCCAGCTTATCGCCAGAGCGTCTGTATCGACGGCATTTGGATCTGGAATCGGCGAGACATAAGTCATGATTTGAGCATTTTCCCTTGTGGCGAACAAGTCCACGTTGGGTTTGCCCCAATGCTCGAAGATCCTTTGTAGAACTGGAGGGTTGAGAGACCATTCTGTTAGCAGAATTCTCTGTCTGCGAGACAAAGCATCCACCAGAATGTTCAATCGCCCAGGAATGTGAGCTGCTTTCAAAACAACCGAGTAATTCCTGCCCCATTGAATCAAGTGCCACACTTTGATACACAGTGTGGGTGACTTGGTCCTGCCTTGACGATTTATGTATGATACTACTGTCGAGTTGTCCGACCGCATCAATATCGCCTTGCCCCTGACCTTTGGAAGAAACTTTTCCAATGCCAGTTCCACTGCCATCATTTCCTGGAGAGTCCATGTGCCCGAGACCTGGTGTTCTCCCAGGCAGGCCCCCCATCCCTCCAGTGATGCATCCGTGTACACGGACAGCTGGGGGTGGGGTAGGTGCAGCGAAACTCCTACTAGGGGATTCTGGCGCTTTTTCCACCATACGAGATGCGACATTATTGGATTCAAAACTGGCACCAGCTTTGACAGGGGTTCTGTTCTCTGTTTCCACAGAGACATCAGATACAACTGGATAGGTCTTCGCATCAGAGCAGCGTACGGGATTACCTGCTCCATGGAGACCATCATGCCCAGCATCTGAAGAAACCGCCTCGCCTGAATGTGGTTTCCCAATCGAAAACTCTTGAGGATGGCTAACAGAGACACCACTCTGGGCTCCGATGGGTAAACCCTGCCCTCCTTGAGATCGAATCGCATCCCTAAATAAACGAAATGTTGAGTGGGTGTCAACTCGGATTTCTCCTTGTTGACTATCCAGCCTAGATCTGAAAGCAACTTCAGAGTCAGAGCAGTATCCACCTCTAAGCTGGCTGATGTGTCTGCTTTAATCAGCCAATCGTCTATGTAGGTGTGTAGCGGCACGTTCTTTTTTCTGAGAAACGCTCTCACCGCAAGGACCACTCTTGTGAAAACCCTTGGAGCTGTCGACAGGCCGAACGGGAGGACTATAAACACCCATACTTGATTCGGAAACGCAAATCTCAGAAACCTGTGACAACTCCTGTTCATTGGAAGGTGGAAATATGCATCTTTCAGATCGATCGAAACACACCACATTCCTTTCCTCAACCCTGCCATTACCGACCTCGGAGTTTCCATCTGGAACCGAGACTTATGGATAAACCAATTTAATGGCCTGAGATTGAGTACAGGTCTCCATCCTCCTGTGCTCTTGGGGACAAGGAACATGTTTGAATAGAAGCCTGGAGTGTTCCGGTTTGCTGGTTTTATTGCTCCCTTCAGAAGCAAACCGGACACTTCGTTTTGAATGGCTTCCAACTTGTCTGGTTCCCTTGGTACGGGTGTCCAGACAGGTACCAAAGACAGATTCTGTGGTGGAAAGTCCCACCACTCTGGCATGTATCCCTGGGATAACCATCCTTGGACCAGACTGTCTGACGTCACACCTCGACAAGCCTCGACGAAACACATGAGCCTTCCACCCACTATAGACACCTCGATGCCTAATGGGGGTGTCTGGCTCGCGATCCGCTCCCCCCCCACCTCTCTTGACGAGAGAGAGAACCATTTTGGTCTTGGCTTGGCCGGTCTAACTGGCACCGCTGTTCCTGTCGCACAGGTGCGGTCCAGGCAGATATGAAGGGAGCTCTCGTATCCTCAGGTACGATCCGCTCCCTTCTTTCCGCCCTTTGAGGACTTACCCTTCCCCTTCCCGCCACTCGGGCGATCAGGAGCAACATTGGGGAGGGTAGGATCCTCCACAACCTTCTTGGCTTTCTTCGCCGGAGGTGGCTGAGAAAACCCAGAAGAAGAAGAAGCAGCACCAGGCTTAGCTTTCGCTTTGCCTTTGTGCTTTTTCTGCTTCTTAGAAGGTTGCATGGTCAGAGGCTTAGCTACAGCCCCTAGTGCGTCAGGCACGCACTAGCTCTAGCTGCAGGTTCACCGCCAACCGATTCTGCGCAATGCTAGCCGTGTCTTCTAACATGGCCCGCGCCTGGCCACCAAAGATGCTAGGGCCTGTCAGGGGCGTCCCAAGAAGATGCTCCCTGATGGCCGTAGCTGAACGCATATGGTCAAGAACCATTTGCCTCCTAGACTTGGTTACACGCGCCTGCACCCTTGCCAATGCGTCCATCGACAGCACCAGGCCGTCATTGACGGCCGAAAGCGCCACAGGTGGCACAGGGTGGCCTGCCCCCGCTTCAACCCACACCGACTGAAGAAGGCGATAAGAGTGGTTGACAGCACTCATACATGTAGCTGCCCTCACCACAAAGGGATAGGACTTCATCGTGGTGTCCCTGAGATTTGTCCACCAGTGCCGGGGCAGGGCCACCCGCTCCAGCACTCTGGATACCCAGAACCCATCGGTCATCCTCGGTGACCGACGGGACAACACCATACATGCACCTGTCGCATTCCCCCTGTGGAATATGACACCTCGCCCGCACCTCCCTGGAGGCCGCAGGAAGCTGGCCCTTGGTCATGAGTTGCTTGCTATAAATAGCATCCAGTAACTCAATAAACCGTGGATCCAGTCCAATAGACTGGATCCAGGCTGAGGCAAGATCCCCGTCCTGATCGATGCCACCGATGGACGGGGCGCATCCTCCTTGGCCGTGGTCGGAACCACAGACGGGTCTACCCTGGCTAGCCAAGCCAGAGCCTCAGACCAGTCTGTCTCCGAGGAGGACACTCCCGTGAACACGTCACCCATTAACATGTTCACAGCCCTACCAGCAACGGCCTCCCGGCTAGGAGCCATTGCTGACACGCCAGCAACTCCGGTACCATACGGTTCTGCCGCCACCCCATGGAACACACCAGTCCATGGAGTAGGCCCGCACGGAAAACCGTGCAGACCCGTAGCGGTCGCGGAACCGTAGCCAAACACGGGCGCCAATGGCACCCCATGTCTGACCGCCGGACCAGGCGAGATAGATGAGTACCACGCCTGGCCCGGCACACCCGTCACCGTGTCAGTTGGTGGCAAATCAACCATCATGGGACCGGTGCCCGGTACCAGATTGGCCTCAACCACGGGCGAAGCCGCTGCCCTGGCTTGCGCCAAGCCAGACAGATGGAGGACGGAATCGACCTCCATATACTCCACCCGTGGCATCACAGGCCGCAGCAACCTCTCCTCCTTGCCCTCCTCATCTTCACACCCCGAAGTCGTCACTAGACGAGGAAACCGTGGAGCCGTCCTGGCGGACGGCTCCCATGCCTAACGGACTGGCCACCGCTACTGGACCACCCGGAGGTGGCCGCAGAGAGACAGAACCCGTCAGGCCGGAGCTCGACGGGGCTGCCAGGGGGCCGTACAACACGCCTCCCTCGGTGGCCAGTCCAGAACCCTGTCCAAGGACAGGGTCCGAATCAAACATGGGGAGAGACTGCCCTACAATTTTCGGCAGCAGGGACGACACCAGCGTGGGCAGAACACTATGCAGGAAGCCCTGCATAGCCAGACCAAACCACGCCGGCGGTGCCATCCCCGCCACCTCCGGTTGCAGATGTGGAGCGCCCCCAAGGGCCGAAACGGACGCTCCACGATTTGCTTTCGGACAGCCTGACCCTGCGTCAGACCCTGCCAAGTCCTTCTGGGCAAGGAACTTCAACATCATGTCAACCGACCACACTGCACATACATTACACCTATTGTCAAGGTTACATTTCGTACATCGAAAACAGACATGGTCCTTAAACAGAACCCGACCGAATTTGTGGCACTCGTCACACGATGGCGGGGCTGGTTTGGCCTATAAATAATCACAAACCTACAATAAGCAAGCGGAACGAAACAGAGACGGAAGGCAGACAATTAATTTTCAAAGATTTTGACCATAAATTAACTGTAACCCTCCCGCAGCGTTACAGCAAAGATCGCATTAACTATGATGACAAGAACGATGCGGGCAATAATACACCCATACACTGATCCTCAAGGATGTATCACGGAACCAGGAATCATATCGCATAACATTCGGGGTATATTTACTAATAAATATAAATTATACTCTTAACGAAGGCCAAAACGACATGTGAAAAAACAACAAAATGTAAACAAACTGCTGTAGCACACGGTAAAACCGCAGACCACACATCTAAATCAAGAATTTTGAAACCACTGATCATTGCAAACAGATCGTGATAACATGCAAACTTGAAATTCCAAAGTTTTCTGGTACCAATTTTAGTATGCAGCACCTAGAATCAGATGCGCGAATTAATGAAACATTTTCTTCACATAAACATCTGAGACACACGGGTGTGACGTCACCCGCTTGGATCTTACAGACAACGACGTCAGCCGATATTCGTGTTAAAACACTGTACGCCAACACCTATTTTCATATCTGCCGATCGCCTGTTGGGGTTTAAAGAAGGCGATCATCCGGCATATTTCGTTGTTAACACACGTCCCAGATTCTTTGGGGTTAGAAATTGGAACATGCGACACAGACGAAATTTCAAAGACCTAAGTCTTCTTAATTATGTAATAACATAGAAATATACAACCTGGTTATCATCGGCGGCATCCATGTTAATCCAAATATCCTTTAGAGAACGCACAAGCTATCACAATTTAATCACAGAAAAAAGACTTAGGTTTAAACAATCTTAAGACTTCCCAACTGCAAAAAGCATGTATCTCTTGTTGCTATGCAAACAAGAATGAGCTTCATGGCAGACGGGTACTCGGCAGTTGGGAGCCGAGTACCCGGTTCCAGGAGGCTGTAAAGCTTACTAAGTCTATAGTCCTAGAGCCAGCTGTCAGGGCCAGCTGTATATCAGAAGGAATAGAATGGTGAGCATTGATCGAAGGAGAAAAACACAGACCTGTTAAAGGCAATAATACTATGCCCCAGGTCTAAGGCAGGTGGACCGTTCCATTTTATCCATCCATCATATGGCGTCATAATCAACTACGTGACGTGTAGGGTGGCGTCATAATCAATTACAGCATGAATGACTCGATTTAGTTTGTCTTAAATGCTTAGTAGTCCGACACATTGTACGAATTGTATGTCTTTACTATTTAATAAACATTGTGTCAAATATTTTGAAACCAATTTGACTTGGTGTTGCTGCTGCCTATGCCAAAAGCTTACCTGTATAGTTCGATCCCAACACAAATGAGGTGTGGGTGGAGCTTAGCTAGAAGTGTGCGGGGCATACTGTATTTATTCTAATTTTCCCGCCCCTCCCAATTATACCGGCCCCATGTTTTTGAGAATGGTGAAAAAAGCAAATTACCAATAGTATGAAATAATAAATCTTCCGCTGTCATCTAGTCTTCAAAGAAAAAAAACCATCCAGAAACAAGAGCTCTGCAAACATGGCATAATACCCCGCCATGATGACAAACCAATGAATGAGAGTTATCAGAAAATATTTATTTCTTCCTCAGACCCATCATCTTTATGAAATGTCAAAGCGATCCGTTAAACGGTCAAGGAGCTATCGTCCGGAAATAAATTTTCAAGATGGCTGTCGCTTACTGGTGACCATATTGGATTTCGGATTATCATAAATTTGGACAAGTTTCTACAGCAGACATATTCCAAAGAAGTGAAACCATAAATGGTAACAGAGATATCATCCAGAAACCAACTTTCAAGTTGGCAGCCCGTGGCTGGCGGCGATCTTGGACTTCAGATCATCGTCAATTTCCATAAGTTTGTTCTCCAGACCTAGTCCAACCACCCTATGAAGCTTCAAAGTGATCCGATAAACGGGAACAGAGTTATCATCCGGAAACCAATTTTCAAGATGGTGGCTAGTGGCCATCTTGGATATTAGATCATTGTCGATTTCGATAGGTTTCTTCCTCAGACCTAGTCTGACTCTATGAAGTTTCAAAGCGATCCGATAAACGGTAACAGAGTTATCATCCGGAATAAACGAAATCTAGGATTTCTTTTTTCACGAGAGAGTTGATACTTACCTCCCTAATACTTTTGATATTGCTAAATATTGGCTTTCACTCAATAAACACTCAGATTTAAAACAGTTAGGTGCCCCTACTGGGCAGGGAGTCAGAGCGTAGTCTGGCGGATGCCAGCCCCACCACCGCGCATGCGCAGACTAGCACTTCCTCTGACTAGATTATTGGCTGACACACATGCAACTATTAAGAGCCTGAAGACCGAGCCTCTGTGGGGTGGAGAGGCCGGGTCCGTATCTAGGGAGGTAAGTATCAACTCTCTCGTGAAAAAAGAAATCCTAGATTTCGTTTATTTCACTTCAAGAGTATACTTACCTCCCTAATACTTTTGATATTGCCAGAATTCGAAAGTGAATCTGGCGGGAGGGAGGCGCGGTCAAAAGACCAGCTCATCCCTATACGCTTTTCTGCGTTTAAGGCACTTAAACTTCTGAAACTGTAAGAAAAAACAGTCAGGATTTGACTAACCATCGGATAACACCACCGATGTATGAGAGATGACCGAATGTCATATGCGCTCCCCCCCCTCCTTCCTGGGAGGAAGAGTCGACTGACCTCAATGTCCTATACGCTCTCTACGTACAAGTGCCATGTACTACAGGACAGAGACGAAAAAACTCCATTTTCGTAACTCTCAACAATGAACCACACAAATACACAAACCATCACCATATTAATAACGGGTAATCGTGACAATACAATCAACAACGGACAACACATGAACAAGACTGACCTTGTTGAAAACGGCTGCTGACATCATCTTCCCATTGGTAAAGACTGATGCAGGCCCAAAAAAGTGGGTGTTTCCATAAATTAATTGTGAAATATATAAGTAATGAGGAAAAAACCTCCTCAAAAAATATAAACCGAGTTATTTTTTCAAAACCGACAAGGCGAGAGGATTAGAGGTGTCATGGAGATAATGGTCTGTAAAACTTGACTCACAGTGCCACTGAGCCACCGACATAATATCATCCACAGGGACCCCATTAAATAGGGCCGTGGATGTCACTACGCCGCGGACACTGTGAGCCTTGGCCACGTCAACCTGCTTCCCGGTGGTGGATTTATGGCAAAACTGAATGCATTCCACAATCCACCTGGAAATGGTGTCCTTAGAAGCCCTGCCATGGGGTTCAATATATGACAACCATAACGCTGACTGGTCGGTGCGCCACTCCGCCGTACGTTGTTTGTACCGGCGCAGCGCCCGAACGGGAAACCATGCTTTAGAATTAGGATCATATCTAGTTAAAGCAGGCAAAATAATAGGTTGACCTGGATATTTCAACGACTGATTTTTAGCCAAGAAATTAATCCTAGGTAGCAGCTTAAGACCTTACCCTGAAACCACAAAACGGTCATCCTCGGCTGATAAGGCATGAATTTCACTCCTACGCCTAGCCGAGGCCGCAGCAATTAAAAACACAGTCTTCAGTGTTAATAGTTTCATAGAAATGGAACTAAGTGGTTCAAAAGGCTTATCACCTAGTACTTGAAGCACTAGCGATAAACTCCAAGACGGAATCACAGGTGGATTCCTTGGTCTTAGATTGCCCATGCCTTTAATTAATACATTTAATGTATTTACTTCATCACTTCCCCTCTTAGCCAAGCAAGGAATAACAGACATTAATGCTGACTTATAACCAGCAATAGAGTTAGGCTTGAGGCTATAGGCATCATAGAGGTGACAGAGGAAATCAGCTACTACTTGAATAGATGAATCCATTGGATCAATACATCTTTTTGAGCACCATTCTGCAAATCTGTTGATTTTATAATTATATGCTCTGGAGGTTGACCCCCTCCTGGCTTTGGCCATAAACATGGCTGCTTGCTCAGAAAAGCCCTCCTTAATTCTAGATTCCTTGACAACATCCACGCAGTCAATCTGAACATTGACGGATTGTTGTGAAGGGCCTTGCCCTGGAAGATAATATCGTCCATCAGAGGCAGAGGAACCGGATTGCAGACCAGAAGGTCCAGCAGATCCGTATACCATGATCGGCTTGGCCAATCCGGGGCGATCAGAAGCACTTGGCATTCCTCTTGTCTGATTTTCTGAAGAATTTTTGGAATCAGGATTGCTGGAGGGAATGCGTATGCATACATTCTCCCCCAGCTGATAGCTAACGCATCTGTTGCGAAAGCGCTTGGATCTGGAATCGGAGAGACGTACGTCGTCATCTTCGCATTCTTCTTCGTTGCGAACAAATCGATGTTGGGTTTCCCCCAATGGTCGAACAGACGATCCGCCACACATTGATTTAGTTGCCATTCCGTGGGTAAAACACTCATCCTTCGGCTCAATGAGTCTGCTAGCAGGTTTAACCTTCCCGGAATATGAACTGCTTTCAAGGTAATCTGGTGATCCAGACACCAACAAAGCAGTTTCCATGTCATCATACAGAGACTGGGCGACTTCGTTCCGCCCTGGCGGTTTATGTAAGTCACAACTGTTGAGTTGTCTGAACGAATAAGAACAATCTTGCCCTGAACTTTCTTTAAGAAATGTTCCAGGCCCAGGACTACTGCTCTTAGCTCCAGTAGATTTATATGTTCCTTTGACTGTTCCAGATTCCAAAGCCCTGATATCGTGTACTCTTCCAGGCAAGCTCCCCAGCCCTCCATCGATGCATCTGTATACACAGTCACCTGAGGGTGGGGAGGGGTTAGCAAAACCCCCGGCAAGAGATTCTCTGTATTCAACCACCATTGCAGGTGGTGAATGAGAGGCGCCAACACTGACACATTCGAGTCCAGCGAACCTGTACTCTGGGTCCATTGTGTCATGAGAAATAACTGGATCGGCCGCCTGCGTAAGGCGGCCTGAGGAATGACTGGTTCCAATGAAACCATCAACCCCAGCATTCTCAAGTAAACCCGTGCCAGGACATGACGACTGTCGCACACTGACTGAATTAACGAGATGAGTTTCTGAACTCTCTCCTGAGTAGGATAAACATATCCTGTCTCTAGATCGAAGAACATCCCCAGGTAAACAAACTTCTGGGATGGAGTCAGCTCTGATTTTGGGAAATTGATCATCCAGCCTAAGTCTGTGAGAGTTTTCAAAACAATCTCCAGATTGGCCGACAAACTTTCCCGGGTGTGTGCTTTCAACAGCCAGTCGTCTATGTACGTGTGGACTGCTATGCTTCTCCTGCGGAGGTATGCTGTGATCGCAAGAACCACACGGGTGAAAACCCGAGGAGCCGTGGAAATTCCGAAGGGTAACACCCTGAATTCCCACTGTCTGCCCTGGAATGCAAATCTCAGGAAGCGACAGAAACTCCCGTGGATAGGGATGTGGAAATAAGCGTCCTTCAAATCTATCGACGCCGTCCACATCCCCCTCTCCAACCCCGCCAACACCGAGCGCACCGTTTCCATCTTGAAACTGGGCGTCTCGATGAACTTGTTCAATGGCTTGAGGTTGAGAATCGGTCTCCACCCTCCGGTGCGTTTTGTTACTAAGAACAGGGTTGAATAGAAGCCCGGACACCTTTGTGCCGGCTGAATAGCTCCTTTTTGTACGAGGGAATTTATCTCCTCCTCGATACACAACCTTTGCTCTGGCTCTCTCGGAATGGGAGTCCAGACTGGCACTAGAGACAGTCGCGACGGCGGGCCTGTCATCCACTCTGGATGATACCCGACGGAAAGCCATCGCAAGACTAAACGGTCCTGAGTTAACCGTTCCCACTCTTGCATGTGGTCGGCCAGCCGGCCTCCCACCGGTCCACCTAGGGACCGCGGTGGACACAAGGCATGCAAGAGCGGCACTGTCTCCGTTGCCATACACACCGGAGTGGTTCTTACCGCGGTAAGCGTCCTGTCAGGACCGATAACCACGCCCAGATCCTCGCGCGCCCCGCCCCGCCCCGCGCGCACCTCGGTGCGCGGGCGGCTGCCTGGCTGACGGCGCCTGAGGAACCTGCGCCCCCCTCGCTGCTGGCCGAATCGCACGCGGCCGAGGCCGACGCTGCGACGGTGGCTGGCCTCTGACTTGGCCAGCACCACCTCGAGCCTGCAGGGGACGATACGCAGGGGCCGCGGCGCGAACGTTAGCACGACGCAGCACTTCAAACTGCTCGCGCAGCGCCCTCTGGTTATTCACCAGGGTGACCGTCTCCTGGAGGTGGCGACATCCCTCACCTCCAAAAAGACCAGGACCCGTCATAGGCGTACGGAGTAGCCTATTGTACAGGTCCTGAGACGGGCACAGATTGTCCAGGGCAAACGTGCGTCTTGCCCGGACACTCCTGGTCACCGCCCGAGTCATACAGTCCAGCGCTAGGTTAATACCATCCTGGATGGCTCGCTGGACCGTGACCGGGCTTGGCTGGCGCGATGCGGATGCCGTTACTACCCCCTGTAACAGCTGGGAGACGTGGGACAGAGCGGCAATCGAAGCCCTCCCACTCTCCTCCGCATCACGCAACGCGGTATTCGCCGAACGCAACGCGTTCGAGCACAAGACCCCCGTGTCAGAACGGGAGCCTGGCCGCGCATCCTCACCCAAAGCCGCGCGGTCATCCACGCTGGGCTTGGGTACCACACCGTACCGCTGGTAATCCAGGGGCACGATGCGACAACGCCTGGCCACCTCGCGAGGGGCCTTCGCGAGACGTCCACTCGAGTTAATGGACGTCTCCGCCGCCTTGAACATGTCAACGACATGCTCCGCCAGCGGCAGAGAAGGCATAGCGTTAGCAGTCGGTTTCCCAGCTAACCACGGCCTGTGGTCACGCTGGCTAGGCGACTGCTCCACGGGCAGATCAGGCCTAACGCTCACCAACCACTGGCAAGCGTCAGACCAATCCTCCTCCGTGGCTAACTGCGAGCGCTCTACAAGACGGGGACCTTCGTCTTCCTCCTGAGCGCAAGCAGCAGAGCTTGACGGCGGGTACGCTGATACACCTGGCAAGCCAGGGAAAACATGCGGGCCTGACAGCACCGGCATGACAATATCACTGGTTTGACCAGGAGCAGGCGCCGTGGCAGAGCGCGGGGCACATACCGCTCCACCACGGGCCCGGCCAGCACCAGCAACACCCTCGGCAAGCCGAGGTATGCGGTACCGCTGGCCATCAGCAGCGCCCTGGGCCACCACCTGAGCCGTGGACTCTACTCCAGGGTGAGTAAAACCGTGGAAGAAGCCGCCTGTATTCCCCGCGAGGGGTGCACAAACTTCTTCATCCATGTCCACGTCGTCAGACGGCGACCCTAGCAGGTAATCCTCATCACCCTGGTCAGAAAGATTAGACCCCGGGTCAGCAAAGAGAGCTAACCCGGGCTGACCAGGAACGGTGCCATAGGAGGTACTGGCCACCGCGGCGTGCGGATACCCCTGGACTGATAAGCAGCCCGCGGGTTCCAGCGACAACCGTCCACGGTCCCCTATCGGCGCGGCAATAAGCCTGCTGCCAGGGTCGTGGAACGCCCCCTCTAATGGGGCCACCTCTGAATCGTCGAACAACGGAAGCGGTCTAAGGAAAACCGATCCAGAGGCGGGGATTACCTGCTCCGAAGCCGATGATGAGGACAGTAAAGGATTTGGTCCAGGAAGCATGCCACGAAGCAACCCTGGAACCAAATCCTTTATTGTCCTCTTCATCTCTCCCAACATCTCGGTCCGGAAGGCCTCCATATCCACCGCGGACGAGACCTTCCCCTTACCCTTCCTACTTACAACCTCTCGTTTCCGCTTCTTCTTCTTCTCCTCCTCTACCACCTTGTCCGTCGCCTGTAAGCAGCACAAGAATTCGGACATTAACTCGCCCCCCCAGTGCTTACATATGTCACAATTAACCAAGGGACCACAAGGGCTACATTGATAGCACAGATGAGGCCAGAACTTTTCATGAAGAAAACGTCCACAGGACGCGCAACCCGGTCCCTGAAACAGGGCAAAGGACAAGGAGTATGAGCAACTAGTTAAGCTTAGAAACTCAAACCAACTCAAAGAGAAGGAAAACGATCATAAAGATCAATATACATCAGAAACCAGCATAGCGCTTGAATTGCTGATAAATACATAGCCAGGCTGATTATGACGTCATTAATCCCGTGACAGGAAAAATTCGATCCCAACAAAACATCCAAGTGCAAGGACGAATTGTATGCTGAATGGATAAGTCGACTACACAACCATCAGATACATATAGATAACTCTTTTCTGGCAAAAATGTTAATTATCTCCCTTTGTTTGTTTACAATAATTAACATCACCACATTATCAATAACTAGATACCTGACACTTTGTATAGACAAACCATCCAACGTGACGAACCGGAGAACTCCACCATCTGCACGCCTCTTAACTCTCTCCACCTCATGGGGAAGGAATTGGATCAAGAGGGCAAAGTGAGAAGACCTTTATACTAGGCCTCCAACTCACTGGACATAATTTTTCATTTGGTTAGATAACCTAACAGTGTTAGTAGGAAATGGAACCATGGTGGAGAGAAAACTAACTCTCTGCTGCTGTGATGTCACCACCTAGCGTCATACAGACCTGTGGACATAAACAGAAAGAGAAATTAGCCCTAGGTAGCACCGAGTTGACATAAACCAACTAACCAAGGCGCTTATCACGGTAAACGCGAGTCCCGGAAACACAATACACCGGGAAGAAAACTCGCTAATTTTACTAGAAGTCACCTGATTTAAAGGTCCTAAGTCCTCCTGTGGCGAAGTGTTCCTTCCTGCCATCCTAAATCAGATACTATCACTCCAAAATAACACCAAATAAACAGTTTAAGAGTAAGAAAAGCTTATGTTTCAAAAAGACATGTGTGTTCTCTTTGCCAATAATCTAGCAAAGAGGAAGTGCTAGTCTGCGCATGCGCGGTGGTGGGGCTGGCATCCGCCAGACTACGCTCTGACTCCCTGCCCAGTAGGGGCACCTAACTGTTTTAAATCTGAGTGTTTATTGAGTGAAAGCCAATATTTAGCAATATCAAAAGTATTAGGGAGGTAAGTATACTCTTGAAGTGAAAACCAATTTTCAAGATGGCTGCCTGTGGCTGCCAGCCACATTGGATTTCAGATCATTGTCAATTTTAATAGGTTTCTTCTGCAGACCTAGTCCAACCACTCCATGAAGTTTCAAAGCAATCCGATAAACGGTAAATGAGTTAATCATCCGGAAACCAATTTTCAAGATGGCTGGCACCCATCTTGGATTTCGGATCATCGTCGATTTCGATAGGTTTCTTAACCAGACCTAGTTCAACAACTCCATGAAGTTTCAATGCGATCCGACAAACGATAACGGAGTTATAATCCAGAAACCAATTTTCAAGATGGCCACCGGTGGCTGGTGGCCATCTTGGATTTCGGATCATCGTCGATTTCAATAGGTTTCTTCCCAAGACATAGTCCAACAACTCTATGAAGTTTCAATGCAATCTGACAAACGGCAATGGAGTTATCATCCGGAAACCACTCTGCCGCCCGCCCACCTGCCCTGACGACGCCATTACATATAATACCCCGCCAAATTTTTTGACGGAGTATCAAAATAAAACATGCAGCAACATTTTGGTAATTTTCGTGAATACATGTGCAAAAAGATTTTTTTTCGTCAGCTTATCCTGTCATTCAATGACAGAGCATCTAACGCTGTTAGACGCTGTTAGACATGGCTATAAATTTTCTAATGTATCGCTGAACGCATCACAAACGCGCCTCCAGTCAATTCGACCAATGCCTAAATTGTTTCTGATCAGTATCTTGCCATTCAGTGATAGAGCTGCTAACGTGAATTATACGTCGAGATACGGCTATGGCATATTTTCTGATGCATCAGTGAACGCATCACAAACACGCCTCCATCCAATTTAACAACGGATAAATCGTTTGTTCCTAACTTCGCTAAATGTCACCTTTATGTCCTAAATAAAGTGTCTGAATAAATCTAATGTGAAACGAGTAGTTTTTATGAATATTTGAGCAAATTTAGCAGAAATTGCATGGAATACTATAATTATATACTGATTCAAGGTGACTGAGAAAACCGTTCTAATTTCGTGGTATTTTTTTCAAACTTTTTCCACCCTAATTAACCCGCCCCCTTTGGTGACCACTACACGCCCTGTGGTACCGTATAATTAGAATAAATACGGTAGCTAAAACTATAAATGTCCATTATCGCTTTCCGCTTACATGTACTTACCCGCTCTGTGCTTCTGAAGTATACTTTATAGTTTGTGACTGTTAATGTGCCCCTCACAGCCCCACTATATGGGCACAAATAGGTCACCTCTTTGGCTATAAAGAAGAGAGAGAAAGACAGAGATGAAATGGAGAGTATTGGTTTATTACACATTTCAGTACAAGTACACTGAATTTGCAACCCTCATTCAATAATATGGGTAATTCATATAACAAATTGGATTAAATTCCAACAAACAGCTTCGAAATAGTTAGCTAGATGGAGAAACGGATGAATGGACAGATGGAGGCAATTCACCTTTCCAGAGTTGCCCTGTAGGTAGGGCTTAGAATACACCTGTGAGGTAACCCTGACAGAAACCTTGAGTGCTGAAGACGGAGGTTCCAGGCCGCACAGCGCACTAATAAACCATGGATCCACGCACTTAACGCTTATGATCATGTCGATAGTCACTTACAGGACTGGCGGTATGATCAGCGAACGAAAAGAAGAAGAAGAACCTTTCCAGAGTATCCATCCATCATATGACCTCATGGCATCATAATCAGCTCAGCGCATGTATGATAACGTCACAAGCATTACATTACAAAGGGTTCCATATTGAACGTCATCAAATCTCAAATAGCCAGACACGTTGTATGAATTGTATGTCTTTGTAATTCTTTGCTATTTAATAAACATGCTGTTGAATATTTTGAAACTAATTTGACTGTTCCTAAGGCAGCAACAGCGCCCAGTCAAATTAATTTTAAAATATTCAACAGCTTACCTATGTAGTTTTTGGAAATTGTTAGTCATGGTGTTCAGAGATCGAGCGAATCCCAACACGAGCGAGGTGTGGGTGAAGCTTAGCTAGAGATGGCCGGGGCATGGCTAAAACCAGAAAGGTCCATTGCAATATCCCCATCAGTTGTTCAAAACGTGTGTGGATAACTAACGTGTTTCTGTTTTTGTTTTGGGAACATAATCACTAGTTTATAAGCTGTACTGTACATATACAAATATAACAGGAACATTAACACTCGAACTTGTTCAAGAAAATTTCAATTTTCTCATAGAAAATGTCCTTTTGTAGACCAAGAGAAGACTTTTTTTTTTAATTTACCACTGGAATGACTGGCTTGGTTATCGAGCCAGTTATTCTAGTGGTAATTTTCAAAAATAGTCTTCTCTTGGTCTGCAAATAGACATTTCTCAAGACCACTGCAGAAGCCAGTTTTAGTCTGATATGAGTGTTAAAGGGTTAATGGGCATTGTATATATTCGTCATTGGTTGTTATTTCACGCAACCCTTACCCATTCCTTGAACCTTTTCTCCATTCAGCAAGTGTGGATCATCAGACGGGATAATTTTTGGAACATCTTTGAGGGTCTGAAATACAAATAGTAGAGATGCGTTGATCACAAAATATTAGTTCCTAAAGTAGATACCAAAGGCCTGTATTGTTCACATGGAACATTAAGCCTACCATCCTTGATTCATTTGGCAAAGCTTGATACAAATCAGACCAAGTGGTTAAAGAGTTTGATAAAAATCATGTTAGCAGTTATTAAGGAATACTTTTTTAAACAAATTTCCCAAATTCTAGCAGTAAAGGATGAAGGGCAAAATGGATACTTTGTCGGTGTATCTAGCCTATATGCAATGATGCCACTGAACAAGCATGTTCAACATGCTAAACAAGCCAGGAGCTAGCAGTACATGTATGTACAATAGATAATCTTATTATCAAACAAGAGATTGTCCAGAAAAGGCTGAACAGCATGCTAGGGCCGAAGTCACGAGCACCAGAGCGCTTCGACTTCATCTGAGAGCCCTTAAGTAGAGTAGTCATTACATTGTCAGACTACTAGCGAGGCCAACAAATCATCAGGCATATGCTACAATGGATGAATCCACTATTAGCTATGCCCCACCCATTTCTAGCTGTGCCCAGGCCATTTCTAGCTAAGCATCGGCCATGCGTTGTGCGTGTTGGGATCGATTTATATACTTTGAATCCTGAATTCCCAGAATCCATAATTCATGGTACATGTAACAAGCGGCTAAAGAGTAGCAGCATTTTGACCATTTCCGGTAGATTTTTCATAAAATCTCAGATTTTCGCCAAAAAGATTGACCAATCAAAATTCTGAAAAGAAATTCTAAAGCCTACCACCATAGAATGCATCCAGTCAAATCTGGTTGAAATATGTCAAGCAGCTGAGGAGTAGAATTTTTACCATTTCCGGTAGATTTTTCATAAAAACTCAGATTTTCACCAGATCAATCAAAATTCTGAAAAAAAAGTCTGGAGGGTAGCAGCTTAGGATCGTTCCAGCCAAATTTGGTTGAAATCGATCAAAGCGTTAAGGACAAGACACGATTTGATGGACAGACAGATGATGGACGGCCGCCATGGCATAAGCTTACTTGGTCTTTCAGGCCAGGTGAGCTAATTATACAATGTACTATGCACATCTACTTGTAACCAGTTGAATCTTTTGAAACTAATTTCACTGGCATGACTGGAGGCTGTCTGTGGCAGAAACAGCGTCCAGTCAAATTAGTTTCAAAATATTCAACAGAACGTTTATTAAATAGTAGAGATAAAATTCATACAACTGAGAGCCTTTTCCAGGATCATGACAGAGTATTTCTGTCAATTATGATCTGACATCGGCTTACATGTGACGTAATTCATTATGACATCATATACTTGAGTGACAGATTGAGTTTCTCTAATAGAGAGCAGTAAGCTTAACTTTGGTAGTCATGGTACTGATGATGAGTGTTTAGTCATGAACGTGCATGAAGTGATGGAGTAGCGCGTTACAGATGAACTCATCAAACACATATCTAACTCACTAGTGCACATTGCCAATGTTCATAGCTTCCTAAGTAGACAACCTTGCATCACTGAAATAGCACAGTGTCTGCAGACATCATCGATCAAGAAGTTGATGTAATCTACATGTATTTTTGCTAACATTCAACATCGTTTTTCACCAGAGATAACTTAGAAAACTACAGAGTTACAGCATTGACAGATGGATGGATTCACAATTTCTTGAGCAACAAAAGACAGGTCATTTTTAATGGTGCCAGCCATCGGTGGAATCCCTCAAGGCAGTGTGTTGGGAGTGGCTCTATTCATCTACTATATTGATGATATGCCTGACAGTACGCAACATGACAACACTATTGGCAGTCAAATGCCGATGACATCAATCTCTTCTCAAATAGTTGCCAATCCCAAGATCAGAGCTATGTATTTTTCCACTTCTTCACGCTTAAACTACAGTAACTTTTGTACTATTCATAATAGGTTCAAATTTTTTTACCCAGTTGAGAAAAATAGTTTTCTTCACATTTTGATCCCTAGTTTAAACTTGTGCTACATATACTGAACAAAATACAGACAACTAAACTGGGAAAACATCATTTTTAAATGTCCTACATGATAAAAAATAAGCTTTTATCACATGGCAAGAAGTTGTCATGGCGACTAATTAGCATTGTGATGACTTGGTGCCACTGTGGTGCTGGTCACTATTGGTGGTTGATATGGTGACTAGTAGTTGTGATGATGACAAGATGTGGTGGTGCTTTTGATGACTCATGCTTGTGGTGTTGACTTGTGATTAGTGGTGGTGAATTGTAGTCATGGACATGTTAACTTGGCATCCCAACATTTTTAAAAAAGTGCCTCCGTCCATCTGTCACGCTCTCTCCTGCCAAACTGTTGGGTGGAATTCAACCAAATTAATTTGATATGTGGGTTACCCATATGATTTTGCTTTGCAAGACGATATTTACATTTGGCTCCGCCCCCAGGATGGCGGGGCAGGGGTCAAAAGGCCAAAACACTTGTAACGCAACGCCTCTGAAACCGTTAGACGGAACTCAACAAAATTTGATATGTGAGTTACCCATGGGATTGTGGAGAGCAAGAGACCATTTACATTTGGCTCTGCTTCCAGGGGGCAGGTGAGAGGTTAAAACGTCAAATTTTAACCTGCAGAAATTGATTGTAACACATCTCCTCCGAAACCATTGGACAGAATACAATGAAATTTGGTATGTGAGTTACACGTATCAATGTGGAGTACATGAGCACATTCACATTTGGCCTCGCCCCCAGGGGTTGGTGGGGGATGGTAGTTAAAGGGTAAAAAAATTCATTGTAATACAACTGCTCCGAAACCACAGGATCGAATTCAACCAAATTTAGAATGAGAGTCACCCATATCAATGTGGACTGGATGACCATATTTACATTTGGCCCCCACCCCACAAGGTGGGGCAAACAGTCATGGAATTTATTTTAATGCTTCCTTCGACACTGTTTTATGAAATTAAACCAAATTGGGTATATGAGTTACCATAACCATATGATTCAATGATTGCGGAGTGCAAAAGGACATGTACATTTCAACTCACTTGGAATCCATCTCCTCCGAAACCGTTGGACAGAATTTAACCAAATTTGGTATGTGAATAGTGATGGTTTTGAGAAACCATGGTGGTGATTAGTGGTGGTTGTGATGACCATCAGGTGGACCGACCGAACAGGCCAGATGTCGCTAGTAGTAGTAGCGGGGGAATGCTGCTGATTAAATGATGACTCGATAAATTGAATTTTTAATTTTATTGTAAATATACCTTTAATTCTTGTAGAGGTACATTTTCCGAGGAAGTAGAAGCAGATGAAGATAGGGGAGAGCCAGCGCTGGCTGACCCAGAAGAGTCGTGACTGTTTAACGATTTCTCGGAAGTGGACACCGACTCAGTTGTTAGCCCTTCGCTTGACTGAACGCTGGACGGCTCCGTAAAATCCGGACTTCCTCTACGGTCCATGTACCTATTTGGGAAAGAACACTTCTTAAAAAGCAGACATTTAGAACTGTGTATTTCTCTCAGAATCACGAAAACTGGAGTTTATAAGAAAATTCTGACAGTTCTGCTTTCTTGGTTTTCAGGGCGAGAGGAAAATTTCAAGGGAGATAAATCGGAGTATTGGTGTGGTGGTTTTAAGCTCCTACACGACTCCAATTGCTCATAATCACAATAGTGGAGCCGGTAGGGGCTGCAGAGTCCACAGCGCTGGTCGGCTAATGTTGATAAGTCACAAGATTCAAGATTCAAGATTATTTATTCAATAATTCCAAGATAAACATATTCACGAGTCATACCAGGTTGTCCGCCGAAGGCATTGCATATTGTTATGGCGGACACCTTACACACATATATAATTGGTTACTCCAATTTAATGCTGATACGTGTAAATCTACCAGTCGAAATATTCAAGGGCAAACTAGACATCTTTTTCAAAGAAAGAATATTTGAATTCGACTGAACACAATTAATTGTGGTGTGGCTTTGGACGTTGCTGTTACACATATGCTTATACAACATATGTGAGCCGTCAATTCCCAAAGTCATAAAACAATTATTACATCACAGTGGGCTAATCTTGAAACAGCCTGTGCATCTACATGAACATGCACACATGAAGATAGCTACACGTGTTGTATCCAGACCAGGGTTGCCTGCCCTACCAGTTTAGCACTGAGGCAATAACAAGCCAATGGCTTATGCCTTGTAAATTGATGATGATGATGCGAATTGGCAAAACCAATTTACAAAATCATAGCTATATTCTCGGTAAAAGACGGGTCCCGTATTAATCCAAGCGAGAATGAAAAGGATATCGGTGTTATTATTGATGATAAACTATGTTTCGAGAAGCACATAATAGATAAAGTTAGTAAAGCCAACTCCATTATGGGTGTAATAAGGCGCACATTTGTATCCCTTGACACAAACATATTTAGAACCCTGTATACATCATTAGTGCGGCCACATCTGGAATTTGCTAATCAGGTTTGGAGCCCTTATCTCAAGAAACATATAGACCTGTTAGAAAATGTTCAGCGAAGGGCGACAAAAAGTGTCTCGGGACTATCAAAACTAAATTATGAGACTAGGCTCAGGGTCCTTAATATACAAACTCTTGCATACCGTAGAGTACGAGGAGACATTATTGAAGCTTACACAATTATAACCAAAAAATATGATCCAGAAGTGTGCAACCTATTTGAATTTCGATCAGACTCAAGAACCATGGGACACAGGCTAAAACTATACAAATCCAGATCACGTTTAAACATACAAAAATACTCCTTTAAACATAGAATTGTGGACTTATGGAACAGTCTTCCGAACCATGTTATAGAAGCAACAACCATGATATCATTTGAAACAAAATTAGATAAACTATGGGATAACCAACCCCTATACCATAACTATCCAGCTGGCAATATAAATCCCATGTTTTATAACCAAATTGAAAAAGGAAATTAGGAATCTGTCATTACAGGCCTTTAGCCATCTCACAGAAATAGAATATGATTGATTGATATATATATATACAGGTATATATAAATTGAACAAGACAGAACTTACATAAACAATTATAAATTCAGACATTACATTTACTACTTCCTTATTAACCCTTTGACCCTTGATCCACATAAACAGTTTAAATTTCAAAAAGGAAATATGTCAATTCGCAGGTCAAGAGGAGACCACCCCCACCCCAACATCCACCCACCCCGGAGAGTTCACCACTGCAATGACCGGTTCAATTATCTAGTCAGTCATTACAGTGAAAAGAAAAACTCCAAGAGTGGTCCTCTCTCAGTCTGCGAACCAACATATAATACTGCAACAGCAGGGTGTGAAAGAGTTAATCACTTGGGTTATTATTATTATTATTATCATTATTATTATTATTATTATTATTATTATTATTATTATTATTATTATTGTGGTGCTGGCAGCATCCCGCAATCCCGGAGTTCGCGTTTCGCGGCTGCCGGGTTAGCTGATTCCCGCCGTTTCTACGGATGCCGGCAGTCGTATCTTGGAACTTGAACTGCACATATCTGCCGCCGGTTCCACGGGCCGATTCGAGACCTCTGTTGGTTGAGTAACCTTTTATACGTAGCTAAGTTACTACAAATGGTATCAGGAGTACTTTGGGTCCTAAATTAAAAATTATTGTTAGTTATTTCTAAATTCTATTCACGATTTTGCTGTAAAAAAAAAAGATAGAATTCTCGGAAATATAAGGCCTACTCTAGTCCTAGCCGAACGTCAATTTGACAGACTCTGGCCGCCATTTTGATTATTTTAGTTATTTTTTTTAATTATTTAATGATCACGGTGAGTTATAGTAAAATATATATTATTTATTTATACTATAGCATGCAAATGTCAGGTATATAGATTAATATACCTTACATACATACGTCATATACGTCATAAATTCAAGATGCAATGTTATTTATTTGAACTGTAATGAATCGAGGTATATTTTCGTGCTAAGTTTCTATCATCTATGTCAGTATTCTGTGGAATGACAACCCTATAGTTTCTGGATTGTTATTGTTAGTTGTCTTCAGTGTATCGGTTTTTGGATATTTCTTTATATACACCTGTGCAAAAGTTAAGCACCAGCAAAAACAATAGAACGTAGAAACATGATGGTACAACTAGGCTGCCATACTTTTGGTCCCCGCGTTAGCTGACATTATTCCAAGTACGAAATGCACATGCATGCATGACTTCACGCCGCTTGATGTCCGTGCGTGGCGGGAAACAGCACACGTGTTCAGTTATGTAAAAGTCCAGTTTGAGGTGTAGAACATTACATACAGATTTAGGCGACAAGATTAGGAATTTTGTGTTCATGACCGTGGTTTATTTGTACAGAGAGAATTAGCTCTTGATTGTGAACCGCTATGGCAAGACGAAGGTTAAGTGATCGTGTGAAATGGCAAATCATAGGCATGCATACCACTGGTATGTCATGCAGAGAGATTGGCAGACAGCTGAACATTAACCATACTGTAATCAGTCGTTTGATTGCAAAACATGGGCAAACTAACGAGGTGAAGGACAGGCCTAGATCTGGAAGACCGAAGAAGACTACTGCCCGTGATGATCGAGCCCTAGTACGCCTTGTTAGGAGATCTCCATTCACCAACAGCAGAGTGCTCAGCCAGCAATGGGAAACGCGCAATAGAGTGTCAATGTCTACCGTCAAAAGGAGACTGTATGCTGCTGGCATGAAAGCTAGGAGACCTGTCAGACGTCCTCTCCTCACTGCACACCACAAAGAGGAGCGTCTGAGGTGGTGCAACGAAAGAAGACACTGGAACATGAGATCCTGGAGACGGGTACACTGGTCCGATGAAAGTCGGTTCCTGCTTCATGCCACAGATGGTCGAACTCGTGTATGGAGGTCCAGACGCACGGCGTACGACCAACGTAACATCATGGAAGAAGTTCCATTTGGTGGAGGTTCCGTTATGATATGGGGGTGCATCTCATTTGATTGTAAGCTGGATCTGTTGACTGTACCTGGCACACTAAATGGACAAAGATATCAAGATTCCATACTGGATAGAGTTGTGGTCCCTCATTTTGTAAATCATGCACCTGGAACCCACCCTATATTTATGGATGACAACGCCCGACCACATCGTGCTAGAGCTGTGCATGAATACCTCCGCCAGAATGCCATCGAAACCCTACCATGGCCAGCAAGGAGCCCTGACATGAACCCTATTGAGCATATCTGGGACATTCTGGGAAACATGGTGAGAAGGAGGGATCCTCCTGTGCAGAACCTACAGGAATTAACAGACGCACTCCATCTTGAATGGCAACGAATACCACAATGGCGTATCAGTCGGTTGGTGACCAGCATGAGACGTCGTGTCCAGGCCGTCATCCAGGCACAAGGTGGATATACCCGGTATTAATAATGACAGTCTCAAACTCGTGCACAGATGTTAAACTTCGTTTTCAGACACCATTAATGACAATCTAGCCACGTGTGTCAACTGTAGGGCAATAGTTGTCAGTTGTGTCAACGTAACCATATTCAGGCCTCGTTTTCAAGTTCAAACAAAAACATACAGTGTTTCCCCACCATCATAATCAGCATTCCTCTAGTTGCATTATTACCTCTTGCACTAAGATGGATGGGTACATAAATGTTTATGCTATTGCTTTCTTCATAGCACATGAATATACCCTCGCATGTGCGTAAAAATAGGGTGGTGCTTAACTTTTGCACAGGTGTATACTTAAATTACAGTTCAATTTCGTTGTTTATTTCAGAATTATTTGAAATAAAGAAGTGATATAAATCACTGTTGTTATTATTATTATTATTATTATTATTATTATTATATTAACTTTTTGAACATTAGAGGGTAATCTCCCTTCTAATCAACAAATATGTTTCAATTGTAATATTAGGTTAACTAATTATGCTGAACACTATTTGTTTTTTCTTGTTATTATTAATTCAAAAAGTTCATTATCACATTGCTAGTTACTCCGTTAAAACACTACTCAGCTTATGCCTTCTTTTCAAGTTAAATCTGAGGAGTTTTTGGCTCGCACCCAGTTTTCTGTGGATCAATCCTTTACCCACAAAGCAATTTTGTTGGGTACAAGTAAAGGTTTCATTTTGAAAAGGGCTGAGCAAACTGGGTTTGGTGTAAAAGCGGTGGTACTACACAAGACCTGGTTAATATTTTGCAGTCGAGAATAGCCAACGTCGTTCAGAAATTTCACTGTATCGTTTTCTATATCTGGGCCGGAACCTGCGACCTTACCGAAAAACGAGGTGACGGTTTTGTCTATTGAAGGACGGCCGATGATGAACTCACGGTAGACCGCATTTTCCAACACTCTCAACGTGCGATAGACATAGTAAGGCATTATGGCTAAACGGTGAAATTTATCGATATCCCGGCGTATTCTGAGGTCCTGTATAATGAGCAACTTCACCATTTTAATCCATGTTCCTTCAAAGACCAAGAGCTGCAACTGCATGACCAACTCTCTTCTCAATGATAGAATTGAGAAAATTAATGCAGATATTGGTGTACACACCATCAAATGCAGTGTAGAGTTAATACTCTGTAAAAATCTAGTGCATGTAAACGCGTCCGTTATCATTATACTTTCGAGTTTCTGAAGGATGGTTTGCATGCAGGTACGCTACTGAATCTGGTCTGGCTTCGGAAGATTCATTTAGACATTCTCCAGAGTTGCACCACCATCAGTACTCAGTGAGTTATATTTTTCAGTAAGCATACGCTCATAGCTTATTTCAGTAAGTGATATTACTTTTTTAGCGAATATTAATTTCGCTTCCTTGGTATAAATCAACAGGTGACCCATAATGCCGAAACCTTTGTGCATTAACACTGCAACCGTGGAGGAACGTAGTGCACTCCATGATGTTGGTAAAATTCGAGCTGCTGGCATATTAAGTTTTTGTGAATCCAGTGGAGGTTCCATATCTCTGGCCAACATTAAGGCAGACCCTGATCTGCCTGCCACAACTACAGTCCTTGAACGATTGCTCCATGCTGGGGACGTCGTATTCGACATCAATGATAAAGGCACTGTTGGTGGGGTCGACTCGCATCCAAGGGAAGAATCCCTTGAAGAGCAAGTAGCTAGACTGAATATGGAACTGCTAGCTCAAGGTATCAAACACAAGGCACTCCTTAACTCAACTAGTCAACAAAGGGGGGATCAGACCCTAGTTGATAAGCTGGCTCCTAGGGGGGTATACACCCCTAGAGAACCTAAGAAGGAATCGTGATCAGTTTCTCACAATGACACTAGGACGTCATCACCAGTTCGTAGAGCTTACTTGGATGGCTCTTCGTACAATGACTCTAGAATGTTATCACCCGGACGTAGAAGCTACTCTGATGGTCTTCCTCCACCTAAAATGTCAACTTTTGATGGAAAATGTGAGTGGAAACCATTTTTCATACAGTTTGAGCATACTGCTTCAAGGTACCGTTGGTCTGATACATATAAATTAGACATGCTCATCTCAGCTTTAAGGGGCAAGGCCTTAAAGTTTTACTGCATCTGTTCTGTGCAAGTCCAGAATGATTACTTCAGTTTTTCCGACAAATTACGGTTGCGATTCGGGAAGAAAGATCTGCCCCACATCATCAGGGAAAAAATGCAAGACATTCGACAAGAGGGTAACTCTTTAGAAGAATTTGCAGATATCATTCAGGAGCTCACTTTAGATGGCTACCCTGATGCCTCGGAGAGTTTGGGCGAGACAATTGCCATTGATGCATTCCTACGGGGTGTTGAGCATAAACAAGCCGCTTTGATAGCTATGGATAAAGATTATAGCACCCTGGAGGAGGCTGTACAAATGGTCAATGCAGCTTTCCATAATCAAAGATTGATCATGGGTTCCAGAAGACCTGAGGTTCGAAAGGTCCGTTTTCCGGACGATGCTTCTGGTTTGATGGAGGCAGATAATCCTGAGCAGTTGAGAGGCATAACGGCTCCAAGCAGGATATATAAATTAGAGAAAGATGTCGAAGGACTTAGGAAGGAGATGAAGGTAGATGTTGCTAAGATTTTGAATCTTATATCTGGTCAACTCGGTCGAGGTCAGTCTCCTCCAAGAGGGAAGGTCATTCCCTCGCGTTCCCCTTCTCCTCTCAGATCGGGAAAGTGCTTTAATTGCAATTTAGAGGGCCATTTTCCCCGTGAGTGTCCAGAGCCGAGGCGTACACGGTCGCCATCACCTTCTGCTTCACCGAGATCTTCGCCTGTGCGATCATATGATGTTCGCATGTATGAGTTTAATCGTGACCCTATGACACTAGTCATTCCCATTAAAGTAAATGGTGTTTCCGTTGATGCAGTAGTGGACACTGCGGCACAAGTGACAGTAATTGGGAATTTCTTTGCAAATAAATTACCTTACCCTTTAAAGAAGTTGGAGTCTATTTCATTGAAAGGTGTAGGTAGAGACAATATTATCCCTGCGGAAAGTGTTGAGCCAGTCACAATTGCATTAGGGTCTATGATGTTCAACTGGCCAGTCCTTCTTGCCAATATTAATGATCCGATTATATTAGGCCTGGATTTCTTGAAGGCACAGAAGGCCACCATTGATCTGACTAGACTGTGTCTGACAATTAATGGAGAACCGGTTCAAGCATCAATGTTGAGAGTTCATGGGCAGGAAGCCCAAGTAGCTCAGGTAACATTGAAGCAGAAAGTGGTCGTTGGTCCTTTTGAGGCTGTGAAGACCTCAGGCATACTGGATCGGGAGGTACAGAATGATATTGTGCTCCAGCCCTCATCTAAACTGGAGGGTCTGGAACACCTCATACAGTGGCCACTGCCAAAGATTCGCAGATTCCTCTTTTGTTAAGGAACCTGTTGGCCCAATATATTACTCTGGAACAAGACCACAACCTTGGTATTGTCACATAAATTGAGGCGGTTTTAGACCCTAGAACAGAATTTCAACTTGCTGGTAACCCCATAAACCAGGATGGTTTACAGACTTCTACAGCTATTGAGGTGGACATCCCTGTGTTCTTACAGGATCTGTATGAGAGGTCGACATCGGGTTTATCGGAGACACAGTCTTTGCAAGTTAAATCCATGTTAATCGAGTATCAGGATGCATTTGCAAAAGATGATCATGATTTGGGTTTGCCCAAGGGAATAAGACATAAGGTTGACACAGGTAATGCACAACCTGTTTGTTCTAAACTTAGATGAACTCCTCTTGGTTTTGAGAATTAGGAAGAGAAACACCTTGCGGAAATGTTAGAGAAAGGCCGTCAAAATCTGAGTGGTCATCAGCCCCGGTATTAGTTCGGAAGAAAGACGGTACCGTGCGCTACTGCATCGATTTTCGAGCTCTGAACAGTCTAACTCGCAAAGACCTTTACCCCCTACCAAACATTGAGACATGTCTGGATGCACTTGGTGGTGCTAAGTTCATCAGCACACTTGATATGGCAGCCGGGTATTGGTAGGTCGAGGTTGACCCAGAGGACTGCCACAAGCTCGCATTTATCACAAGATATGAGCTCTTTGATTTTGTGCGGATGCCATTTGGTATGTGCAACAGCCCGGCTACCTTTCAGAGGGTTATTCAGCTGGTGTTTCAAGGTCTTAACTGGTTCAAGTGTCTTGCGTATTTAGATGACGTGGTAGTGACAGGGACTGACTTTGACAGCCATATGACCAACTTGAAAGTTGTCCTTTCCCGATTCCTGTTGCACAACCTTAAATTAAAACCTAAGAAGTGTAATTTGTTCTGTACAGAACTCTGTTTCTTAGGTAAGTTGGTGAGTGATAAGGGAATCGCTGTTAAGCCAAACAATATGGAAAGTGTCGCTAATTGGCCTGTTCCTAAGACCAGGAAAGAGCTGGAATCTTTCCTGGTGTTCATGAATTACCACCAGTTTCTGCTCCTCTCTCTGCACTTACCAGTTCCAAAGTAGAGTATGACTGGATTCTAGGGCATCAGGTAGCTTTCGAAACACTTCAGGGTGCTATGGCCAACCCTGCAGTGTTAGGTTATCTGACACCGGATGGTACCTTCATACTGGATACTGATGCTTCAGAGACTGCTATTGGTTCAGAGTTATCCCAAATTCAGAATGGGAAAGAGGTGCTTATTGGTTTTGCGAGCTGAACATTGACACCGGCTCAGCATAAATATTGTGTTACAAAGAGTTGCTAGCCAAGTAGCATTTACTAGGCAGTGCCGTATGTACTTGCTAGGACGGTCCTTTATTGTGGCTGCTCAGTTTCATTCACATCTAAGGACAACTAGCTAGATGGCTAAAAGAACTGTCCCAATATAATATGATGATGCAGTACAGGCCCAGTAATCAGCACTCTAATGCTGATGGTCTATCACGAGTTCCAAGTGTTTCTTCACCTTTCCACTGTTATAAAGCTGGCCAATCTCTTAGTTCATTACCATGTGGTGGATGCAAATATTGTCCCACGCTTCAGCAGCAATGGTCTCAATTTGAACAAGATGTTGATGATGTAATTCCTTTGGCTTTTCAAACCATTAGGGCCCTTCAACTGAGTAATAATGACCTATCAGACAGCGACACAGACAGCGATGATCCAGATGGACTGCTGGATGGTGTCCCCCAAACAGACCAGGTTATTGGAAGGTCAAACTGGTTAGACGCATTCTCTTCGGAAGATCTAAGGGAGCGTTAGTTGGAGGATCCTGATCTGAAGACAGTTGTATCATGGATTGAGCAGTCACACACACCTTCTGACGCAGAGCTATATTTAGCTAGTCCAGCTGTCAAGTTTTGGTGGGCTCGTTGTGATCAATTGATTTTTGTCAATAGCATTTTGCACTATCTCTGGGTAGAAGCAAATACCACACGGAATCTGCTGCTAGTCCCAAAGTCTCTCCAGAAGCTGGTTTTGGAAAATTGTCATGATTCCAAGCTTGTATGGGTGAGCAGAAGACATTAGAGAGAGTGAAGCCTAAATATATCTGGCACGGATACTCTCATGATGTGGTGGCATATGAGAAATCCTGTCGGATTTGTAGCTGTAGCAAAAAAGCTTCCATCCGACCTAGAGCTGCTCTGGGCGAGTTCCAAGCCGGTTTTCCCTAGGAACGGGTACATATGGACATATTGGGCCCCTTTATCACATCTGCACTGGGAAATAGATGGGTTGATGATCATAGATCAGTTTACTAAATGGGTTGAGTGCTATGCGCTCCCTGAACAAGGGGCAGAACTGGTAGCCAAAACGTATGTGGAGCGTTTTGTCACCACATTTGGCTGTTCATATTTCTTACACACCGACCAGGGTCGTAACTTTGAGAGCAGCCTATTTAACTCACTGTGCCATCTACTGGGGATTTCAAAAACACGCGCCACAGCTTCTAGACCATGTTCAAATGGACAGATTGAACGTATAAACCATACTGTCTTGCAGTGTATACAGTGTTACCTGTAAGAGCATGACAGACAGAAAGATTGGAACAAGTGTATTCCTTTCATCGCTGGAGCTATACGATCTACTGTAAGCCGACAGACGGGTTATACTCCCAACACGATGATGCTTGGTCGAGAAGTGCTACAGCCTATTGACATAATGTGCAAATTTCCTGTGTCTGCGACTACAGAGGATGGCCCTTCAGATGCCAGTGACTTCGTCCAACAGTTACAGCAAACGTTGCATGAAACTCATGAGATAGCATGGGATAACCTTAAAATGGCTCAGAAGCGCCAGAAAAAAAGAGTATGATCTACGGTTGCATACCAACGCCGGGAACTAGTTGTTCACCATGATAAATTAAGGCTGTGCAGAGATCGTGATTTACCTCTCTGTATATTGCGAATGAGACGTGCTATAAACTCTGAGGATCATGGTGATGATGATGACTTATTATTCCCCGATAATGGCCGTAGGTTATCTGATGGTAACCACGTATCCATTTTTGGAGAGGATTTGGATGAAACCATTCCATATGGTATTGATCCATCCTCATCAATTCTGCATGATGATCTAGATGCTGTTTTGACAGATGACCTGGATATCGACTCGGTTTTACCCGTCCCACAAACACAGCATCGCTCTCCTAGCCGCATGAGGTGTCAGGTCCGAGGAGAAACGCATAACACTTCCCCTAGGTGCATGAGGTGTCAGGTCCGAGGGGAACCGCACCACACTTTTTCCCCTAGGCACATGAGGTGTCAGGTCCGAGGGGAAATACATCACACATCTCCTAGAGATGACCAACTCCAAACTCACACCATTCAGAGTCGAACAGGAAGGCAGTGCCATCTTCCCAACAGGTTCCTAGATTATGAACTGTATTAGAATGTTCTTTAAGCATTCATGAATTAGACTATGTAAGTCTTCATGGACCCTACTTGTCCACCTGTATAAATGTTCCTCTGGTTTCGTCTTATTTCGGATTCATTTGGTCATGGTATTGTTGCGGACTGCAGTTAGCTTTTCGGTCGTAGTACAGTACTACAATAGTAATGTGATAATGTACAATGGTAACAGTAATTCAACATTAAAAGAATTACTGTAATCCAGATGATATGAAATTATGACTTCAAATTTTAACATTCTGCATGACACTGAAGACATTCAACTTGTTCGGAAAACATTTATAATCATTGGCTTATGTTCCGTTTCCATCTTAGCTTTAGTCTCAGCAACAGCAAAATCGTGATGTTCTATTCTTTGTAAGTTTTTGGGAAACTAAATTAGTTGGACACATAAGCACATAGTGGCTTTTTCCAGCAATAATACTCCTTGAGATACCAAAAACCAACAGAGGTCCATCGCTGTATGACTCACAGAACGCGTTATTATAATTACGTGTTTTTCAAATGACCTGTGAATAATTGCGTGTAGTAATGCGTGGTTATATTTACGCATTTCTTGATCACACATTACAAATATGCGTTGTCAAATGATGTGTAAATTGTTACGCATTAATCATACGCATTGTATTGTTAACTGTATTTATTGTCCGTCATGATGTGTAGTCACAATAATGCTTTCTGTTTATGTGTATATGGATTAAATCCATGTACACGCTTTTTATAAGTATATGCATCATATGTTATGATGCAAACACATCTATGTATAGTGAAATTCAGTTTAGGTTAGCTACACTATGTCAGTTCTACACTTGTCAGCTCAGATATTTTATTGGGTAGCTTAAATACATATATAGTTTTATTAGGTCAGCTCAGATATTTTATAGGATAGCCCAGAAAAATTAATTCTACATAGGTCAGTTCAGATATTTTATATTAGGCCAACATATTATATACTGCCATACCTAGGTATTTCATTTATTAAACGCGTAACAATTACATGTTAAAATGATGCAATGATGCATTATTACTCTATAATGCATAACTCATGCATATTTATAATGTGCATTACTCTATGATGCAGAAGTCATGCATATGACAGCATATTTATAATATGCATTTAGCAAAGATGCATTATTACTCTATAATGCATAACTCATGCATATTTATAATGTGCATTACTCTATGATGCAGAAGTCATGCATATGACAGCATATTTATAATATGCATTTAGCAAAGACTGCATAAATCGTGCAGATGCATTTCTTGCGCTTACCACTTTATAATACGCAAAGTAATTGACGCGCTAGTCACAACGCAAAAGCATGTTTCTTTCTTCTGCTGTATTATCCGTTCCGTTTTAGCTTCACTCAGATATATTTATTGTGATAGGGATAGTGGTTTTTCGGATTTCCTAAATTTGTAAATTCAGATCCGTTCAATTATATAAGAGGTATATCATAAATGTTAAGGTTAAAAATGTTCACTAAAATTAAAAATATGCAATATTCATAGGTTTTCCTCGAATCTCACATATTTTAATTTCAGATAACACTTCCACTAAATTCATGTGAGATTATTTTTATTACTTCTTTATCAATTTGGCAATTCCGTCTTTGTTTTGTTTTAACCTTAGATTCTTTCTAGTAAAATTTTATTTTAAATGTTTATACATGGACAGGTTAACTGAAAATTGTATAATCTGCGTGTCCATTGTCTAATTTAAAAAAAATTTTAAGAACAGGGAGGAGTGTGGTGCTGGCGGTATCCCGGAGTTCGCGTTTCGCGGCTGCCGGGCTAGCTGATTCCCGCCATTTCTATGGACGCCCGGCAGTCGTACCTTGAAACTTGAACTGCGCATATCTGCCGTCGGTTCCAAGGGCCGATTCGAGACCTCTGTTGGGTGAGTAACCTTTTATACGTAGCTAAGTTACTACATTATTATTAATATTATTATTATTATTATTATTATTATTATTATTATTATCATCATCATTACAATTTTTTTGTTTCATAAAAACGGGTTTTATGGTTTGCGATACATATGGGTAGTAAATAAGGACAATACAGTTACGTAACAGACAAGTACAGAACATAGGCATGTTCAATAATAGACATGGATGTCTATGATTATAGATAGGGGCCTACGACAATAAACATTTATATTATTTTTTGGGGGTGGGGGTTAATTTTACTTATAATGATGGGATATACTGTTTACAGGGTGCTGGCTAATGGGGCGCATCCTTGGACAAGGGAATGGGGATGGAGGGGAGGGGTGCTCATTCTCCTACTCGTCCTGTAGTTTGTTACTATGGTAATTGAAACTATTATTGGATATAATAGCAAGTGGAATCATCTAGTCATAATCTAGTACTAGTAGTAGCAGCAGCAGTAGTAGTAGTAGTAGTAGTAGTAGTAGTAGTAGTAGTAGTAGTAGTAGTAGTAGTAGTAGTAGTAGTAGAGTTAATCGGGAATAGCACCATACCTCAGTAGTAGTAGTAGTAGTAGTAGTAGTAGTAGTAGTAGTAGTAGTAGTAGTAGTAGTAGTAGTAGTAGTAGTAGTAGTATAAAACACCAATTTTTACCTTGTTTTGTAGCCGAGTCACGCCACTTTTGAGTTGTACTGCATGAATTAGATAGTACTAGTATGTGTTAATAAAGTAGTTTTTTATTGTTTTCTTGCACAATTTTGTTGATAGAATTTTCTCACGTGTTTCCTGTTTTGTGTTGTTCCATAACTTAGTGGCTGCAAATGATATTCAGTGTTTTCCTATGTCTATCCGTGTGTATTGTTCATGTAGTTTGTGTCTGCTTCTAGTGTTATGTTGGTGGATGTTAATATTGTTTATAAAGAAGTGGACTATAGATTTGGGTAAAGTGTTGTGGTGGAAGTCTTTGACACTAGTTATAGCATTTGAGATTTTCCTATGTCGGTGAGTTTAAGTAATTTTTCTGCTTTGAACATGTTTTGGCCCTCTGCTTGGCCTAGAAAATAGTTTGATGCTCTTTTTTTGGAGACTTTGAATTTTGGCTATTCTGTTTTTGTAGGTGTTAGTCCAAACAGCATTGCAGTAAGTGAGATGCGGGAGGATCAAGGTGCTGTACAGTGTTTAACCATGTCATGTGTCATATATGGTTTTAGTCTTTGGATGACACCTATTCCTCTTGCTACTTTTGCAGTAACTGTTTCAATTTGTTTGGCCCAGGTCAAGTTTTTATGTAAATATACCCCTAAGAACTTTGCATAAGGGGATTCTTCAATTTCCTTATTGCTAATGTACAATTTTGGAACCTCTTTATTTATTAATTCTCTAGATTTTGAAAATAACATATAGTTTGTTGTATCCACATGTAGCGATAATTTATTTAATGAAAACCAGTTAGTAATTTCTCCCAACGTTTTTATATAATGTAACTATGCCTTCGCCAGAGCAAAAGGCATTGGTGTCATCAACAAATAGTATTAGTGACATGTGTTTGCATATGTTAGGCAGATCGTTCATATACAAAAGGAACAGCACAGGGTCAAGGATGGACCCCTGAGGAACACCGCAAGTTAGTCTCCTGTTTTCAGAGAAAGTTGAATTGAATTACACACATTGCGTTCTGTCACTTAGACAACTCTCAAACCAGATGAGTGCACTGTCATTTCAATTAGTGCTAGCATTGTTGAATGTTTTTCACAGAATCCGTATTGTGATATATTGAGGATTGACTTTTTATCTAAGTAGCTGATAAGCCGATTGAATGTATTTGGGAGGATGCATTCACACGTTGGTGCAGATATATTTAGATCATTTCTAGTGTCAGCATAGTTAAATTGGGATAGGATTAACTCGAATGGGATTAGAGTGGGTTTTTTTGTCGTCAGTAGCCTCAGTGGTAGTAGGGTTATAGTATGGCTTTAGAACTGCCAGTGTGAAGTCTGTATTGCCATTGTAATGATTGTAAGGGAAAAGTGACGTGTTGCAGTTGGTACACCACCAGCAGGTGTCGTCAGCTTCGAGGTTGTGATAGTCAGATGTTGTTAGTTTGGAGCAACTTAGATGAATCCATGTGCTACATAAGTCACATAGTAGTGCTCTCTGATTAATCCTAACAGGTTTCCTACAGGATGAGCAGGGGAATTTAGTGGGCATGGGTCAGGTTATTGGGAATATGGACAGGGAGGAAATACGGCAAGGGAACTACTCAAGAGAGGGAGGTTATTGGGGTCATTTGGAGGACTGAATAGATTTCTCTATTTGGCTGTAATATTGGGTATTATCGTGATTTAATTATATATAAACCCAACTGACCAGTGGATACACTGAGATGGGTCAAGTGTCAAATAGCAATAAATAAGAATTGTAGGTGAGTTATTAAAAGTAGTTGGTGGCATCAACAGGTCAGGCATAAACTAGCAATTGGAATGCAACCATACCAATAACATGTTGAATACTTTGAAACTTACCCGACTGGAAATACCCAACAGATTATTTCTTGAATTATTAAGAATCTGTCATGTGTGCGACTTAATTTGAAAGAGGTAATTATCCTTGAACATGCTATAATTACTGCATGCAAAATGGGTTAAAAAATGAGAACCTGTTATCATCAATCATCATTTGATCATTGGTTAGTATATAAAACCAATCATCGATCACAAAAATAGTACCAATTCCCAACACTAATACATAGTACGTAATGATACAAACACATTGGCAAACACTGTTCAACAGACAGGGCATATGACATTACGTTTCACAGACGCATATGTGGGACGTTTGGTGTCTAAGACATTAATTCTTTCAGCACTGAAATAGACATTAATTCTTTCAGCACTGAAATAGTATGTTAATTTCAAAGCGACCATACTAATAACATTTTGAATATTTTGAAACTTTCCAGACTGGGAGCCGTTGCGGCCTAAGGTAGCAACAGCTTCCATTCAAATCAGCTTCAAAATACCCAACAGATGATTTCTTAAATTGTTAAGAATCTGTCATACCTGCGAGTTGATTTGAAAGGGGTAATTATCCTTGAACGTGCTATAATTACTGTGATCAGAATGGGTAAAAAAGTGAGAACCTGTTATCGTCAATCATTAATTGATCATTGGTTAGTATATAAATCCAGTCATCGATCACAAAAATAGTACCAATTCCCAACATTAATACACGGTACATAATGATACAAACACATTGACAAAGGCCGTTCAGCATACAGGGATATGACATCAAGTTTCACAGACGCATATGTGGGACGTTTGGTGTCTTAGACATTAATTCTTTCAGCGCTGAAAATAGTATGTTAATTTCAAAGCAACCATACCAATAACATGTTGAGTATTTTTGCAACATACCCGACTGGAGTGTCAAGCTTTATCCCGAGGAAAACCAAAAACAACCCTGACACAATATATTATCTTCAATTAGCACACTATAGTCTGGAAGATTATCTTCAATTAGCACACTATAGTCTGGACAATTATCTTCAATTAGCACACTATAGTCTGGACAATTATCTTCAATTAGCACACTATAGTCTGTTACATGCTTTTTATATAACCACAATCACCAGTTCTGCTGGGTGCCCCTAATGAAAGGGCGGGAGTTACAGAAAAGAATAAAATAGAATAGAATATCGGTGTAAATTCTGTGTTGACTCCCCCAAGAACAGTATTTCTACTCGGTATTCAGCTTCAAGCACACAAAGTACAAGTAGCAGTGGCGCCGTGTCTTCTAATCAGTTAACAGTACATGAATCACATATTAATAGTGGACCCATAGTCAGACAGGGCGAACATGCAGGTAGCACCAGTACAGATAGTTCAAATAAAGACAATCACCAAAGTGTTGGAAGTATTACTATAGACTCCAAGTCACCTGCAGAAAACTGTAGAGATGTTCGATTGGGAATTCAGCCACTAAGACAGTTCAAAGTGAGATATGTTCATAATGTGATAAAGGAGATTAGCAGTAGTGGATGTAGAACACATACAATTGATAAACAACTCTTGGAAGAAGCAGGTGGAGCTGATCTGCGACAACCTGATGAGGGCACATTCTGTGCAACATGCAACTCCATTGTAGTAGAAACTGAAACCACACAGCAATGTAGTCTCCTTTTTCGTGAGAGATGTCAACCCGCACAGCACGGAGATGAGTTCTGCTGTATAATTTGTCATGAAGAGGAGAACACCGGATATAGACAAAATGGAAGTAGTGTACCTGTGACAACCAGTGTGCAGAATGGCAGAATGACAAAGAATGCAGTTAAGCATGCAGCTGGCACTGAGAGTATGGATAGTAAGACGGTAAAGAGGCATCGTGAAGATGAGAAAAGATTAAGAAACTGGGAAGACGACTTGAAGAAGAGGGAGGCTCAATGCCATGATAAAGAAAGCGACATTGCGAGAGCTGAAGCATACATATTAACTCTGGAAAATCGCATTAAAGAAATACAGAGCTCGAACCAATTACTCTGCATGAGAATCTTGACCCTAGAAGGAACACCGCGCCATACAGACTCAATGAGTGACTTAGCCAGATCATCAGAGAATATGACACATAACATGTACAGATCCCAAACAAGTGTCCAACAAGACCTACAACAGAAGCTCATGAAAGAGAGAATACGGAGTATTGAGCAGTCTATGGCGCAAATGCAAATATCTCAACTCCAGGCACAAACAGACCATAGATTTAGCCTCTATTCCACAATTACAACAAAGACCACCAGTAATGATGCAGATACCTACATATCCTGGCTATGCGAATCAAGTACATGGCATGGGTCCATCACTATATGGTAATCTGCAGAGACCATTCAGTATGAATGGGCAGACCGGAAGATCCTATGCCCCTCGAAGAGCATATAACAACTATAGAGACAGTGCTAACACAAGTCTAGGCCAAGTATTTATGCAAAATGAGCCAAATACTAGTGAGGCATAGCATGTAAATAACCATAGCAGCCCTGTAGATAGCATTGATTTAACATCCAATGATAAATGATAGTGACAATGCAGTTGTGACCACCAGTCAGTCGTGTACTGTGGAACACAAAATACCTAACACTGACCCAATAATCTCTGAACAGGATGCCAAAGGTCCCCAGGCATGTCAGAATGACAGCTTACAGCTTGAAATGCAACTGCGACCTAATAGTGATGTTTCCGTTAATAACACGAATTCGACAAATAGCATACAGTCACAACCTGACACTAATATGCAGTTTAAAAATAATCACATACAAAACCCAGCATTACACCAATCAGACCGACAATGCAAGCAGACATTTGAAGATCATTCTACTGACCAGACAGATATTTATTTTTTAGAACATCACAATCCGAGAAATCAATGAATGAAATAGAATGCCACATCTCATTAGTAACCTATAACTGCCAGAATGCCAGAAGGAACTCGGAAGTAATACTACAGTTATTAAAAAGTCATCAGGTTATTTTTTTCAGAACATTGGCTATACAATTTTGAAAAAGATACACTAACATCTCTGTATAACAGTAACAAAGCAGCTGTTAAAGCTGTTGATGATAACAACCCTCTTCCACCCACACAAAAACCGAGGGTGTACAGAGGAACAGCAATTATCTGGAGCAAAGAAATTGACCACTTGGTGAGACCACTACCAGATGGTAGTGATAGAGTTCAAGTAGCAGAAATAAGGACAAAGGAGTGCATACCTCTACTAATTTCTGTATATATGCCTACAAGAGGTCTTCCTGAAGCCGACGATAGATATAATGACATTTTAGATGAACTAGTAACTATCATACTGAAGTACCATTCACACGAGTTGATCCTAGCAGGCGACTTGAATGTACAAGTTCATGCTAACCATGTGAAAAGGAGAGAGTGACTTTTAAAAGACTTTCTGGATGAACATGATTTAATCCTATCTCCAGATTTTCCAGCTGAACCAAGCCTTATCCACGCCAATGGTTATGATGCCACATGGATCGACTTCATTTTTACGAGTCAAAATATTGCATCCAAGTTAGGATATTTCAAGAGGCTTTCCGATATAGCTGTGAACAGCTCTGATCATATCCCTATCAAAGGCCTATTGAGATTGAAACATGATTGAGTCCATTTGGAAAACACAAAGGCTATCATGCCCCAAAAACTCATCTGGCACAAAGGTGATAAGATCAAATACATTCGCGAAGTACAAGAGAGTCTCTGTCAACTAGGTAGAATTTCAGAAAGTGACTATTCTATTGAAGTGCAGCTGTCTAAATCGAATAATATAATGACAGTGTGTGCAGAAAAAGCCATGCCAACACTACCCCGGTTAAAGCCAGGCAAAAAGCGCCTATGGAATCCTATGATTGCTGCCACTGTTCAAGAATGTAAAGCTGCCTTTTATGCATAGAAACAATGCGGATATCCAAAAAATCCAACACATCCAGCATGCATAAGAAAAAAGTCAGCAAAAAAGAAGCTTAGTAGGGTGCAGAGTGATGAAAATGCAAGATGTCGGTAAATGCTTTATCAAGAGATCGGAGATGCTCACTAGGGGAACCGGCAGCTATAGCACAGAATAATTAGGCAGCAAGCAAATCCGAATAGCACTTCTATTACTGAGCTGGCAGTGAATGGAACAACTATTAGAAATCCTGATGAAATTTGTAATGGCTGGGCGGAGTGCTTCGCTAAGCTAGCCACACCATGCGACACACAAACATTTAATGAAAAGTTCAAACGTGAGACTGAGTTTGACGCATTAGTCCTGGAAATGTCCACATGAGATGAAAACTCAGAAAGTAGAGTAATTGAAGATGTTGAGAAATCTATCAGCAAACTGTCAATCAAGAAAGCACCTGATGTGCATGGCCTTACCGCTGAACACCTGAAGTATGGGGGCGACCACCTAACTGAACCATTAAAGGACATCATAAATGCCATTAGTGACCATAAGAAAATCCGTGACAGTCTTAAGGAAGGTCTTTTGACCCCAGTATATAAGGGGAAGAATTCTGCAAATAATGTCAACAATTACAGGGGGGTCACAGTAATGCCGGTGATAGGAAAGGTGATAGAGGTCATGCTGAGAGATGAACGAGAGAGCCAATTGTTGCCAACACAGAGATTGATGCATCAAGGATTTACTAGTGGAGTTTCCACCCATGCAAGGTGCATTCTTAGTCAGAGAAGCGGTGATAGAAGCTAAAGACCAAGGCAAGGTAGTATATGAAGCATACTTAGACACAAAGACAGCATTCGATGTTGTGTATCCAAACAATCTCTACAAGCAGTTGTATCTAGATGGTGTACAAGGATCTTTATGGACAATCACCAGGAGTCTAAGCCAGAAGGCAGTATCAAAGGTGAAATGGAATGGGAAACTATCAAGTCCATTCAATATTCAGCAAGGTTTGCGACAAGGGGGTATCATCTCAGCAAATTTATACAAGAGACACATAAATCCACTTCTCCTCCAACTGGAAAGTAGTAACAAAGGAATCAAGATTTGAATGACTGGGATAACTAGTCCATGTGTAGCTGATGATGTCAATATCATAACAACCCGACCGGATTGACTTGCAAGCTCAACTAAATTTAGGAACAGATTATGCAGACGCTAGAAGATATGAGTATCAAGGCACCAAGAGTGTAATTATTACTAGTGATAAGAATGTTGAGAGAAACAAGCAAGAAAGTCGTTAGCAGATTGGTCGACAACAGATACAAATTGGTACCACTGCAACTCATCTTGGAATTCGGAGAGACACACAAATAGGCAGCACAAAATTCTTGCGTAGCTGTGTCTCACATAAATAATCGCTGCGGATCCCTGCATTGTAGACACATCGTGTACAACGTATGTACACAACGCACCATAGTGAATATATCCTATTACCGTCATGCAGTCTCAGGTAGGCAAAGGCTGCCTGATAAGCTAGCCTTTTTTTCATTTATTACTATTACTATTTTCTTATTATTTTACTTCCCGCGTCAGAATGATGGGACGAATTGTAGGTTAGCGGAAGCTACCCATGCGGATCCGCAATAACGGGCCACATTATAATCAATATACATATCTGTATGTGCATAACTTTATTTACCCGGGGTGCACGTGTAATTTACATGTTCATCTGTGATATACTGTGATCATATATCATAATATATTATATATTTTATATCTGTGTAATTATGGTACGTTGGAGCTTGGGTGTTCTCTGCGGAAATTTAATTATCCATGCGAGCTATTGTTTAAGTTAATCATGGAAGCAAATAAAATTATGCACGCACCGGGTCAATAAAACAAAACAAAAAAAGAAAAGCCCTGGAAAAATAACTTCCTAAATAATAGGAGGGGTTGGTGTAGCGCAGATCGACCAGACTGGTACCGGCCGTCCCAGCTGAGCTGGGTATAGAACGGCCATTCCGGATTCACTCCAACCACGCACACTTGGTATCCATGCATATATAAGGCCTATGAGAGAGGTTTTCACTAAAAATAGGTAAGTCCGTTAAACCATGTGTTGCACATGCGCACGCATCAGAGCTTCCCTGACAACACATCTCAGAATTGTAAGTGAGGGCATGCTTATGGTGTACCTAATGGGTACTCGTAAATGACTTTACCTATATCCTCCTCGTTATTCTTGGTACCGATCAGGGTCGCAATGAAAGGAGGAGTTCAGAACCATTTAAATGATTAAAATCGGCCCCGAAATGGCTGAGTTATCGTCGAAAATCTCGTTAAATTATTTTCAAAATATTTCTCTTGACGTTGTAATCGCTTCAGGCTGCACGCTGATTGGCTACTACTCGGCCGCTAATTGGCTGAGGCGCCTGGCTCTGACATCACGAGTAGTATAAAAAGGGTGAAAAATCAAGAATCAAGAGCATCAACGGCGTGGAAGCCGGCCCGCGCAGGATGACTGGACCATCGGGATAGACGTGTGCAACTGCTAACCTGCGGTGATTCCAACATCATCCAGTGCCATTCGGATTTCAGCTCATCTGCAGTGGTAAGGAGTCCTCGGCTTCCACAGTATTTGTACACACCCGGACGGCCATATGGGGGTAATAAGCTAACTTAAACGTAATAACCTCCCGCATCCAGACCTTTCTAGGGGAGTCTTTCCGTCGGAGGGCCATGTGGGCCCAGATGTAATTCTACCGAATGTAGAGCTGATGGTGATTCTTGGTGGATGACTCGCCTGATCTGCCAACCATGCTGAAAAGTGGACTTCAACTTCCGCACTGCATGTCGTGTGTGATTAATTAACTTTTCGACCAGTCTGGGTAAACTTTGCCCGGTGCACCGCAAGAGCTATGTGATGTACCCCGCACCGTGTGCCAGTTAATGTATATGCATAATAATATATATTAGTGCTCTCTGTTAGTGGGCAACTTCAAACTTTCATACTATCATCGCCGGACAGAAAACTTTACAAATACTTTTTAAATTATGTAGCAGCTAAGAGACTATCTAATGGACATCGCCTGAACTTTTCCATTACCAGTCCTGAGAATGTGCCGTATCTGACCTGCCGGGAGAAGTCAGCTTGTGGAGACTTGCCTGCGGATGTCTTCTTGCGGACATTTTTCCAGCCTTAGAGATCGTGCCATCTCACACTATTTATATGGTAGCGCCTCAATTTCAGTAACTTGTGAACTTATTCCATACCGATGACAGCTAGGTATTCAGTAGCTATACTATTGAACAATTTATTATTATTTCCGTATGCATCTTTATAATTTCTGTTACTGTAAATATTGTCCTTGTTTACTGTGGGTGCTCTCAACTAGCCACACCGTAGGGTCCAATGACCTGTGATACTGTATAATCAACCTATTCATTAGATTGTGTATTGGTTAGTTGTGTATATGGCAAGTAGCCATCTAGTTAATGTTTTGTTTATTTATTATCGCAGTGTGCTAGGAAATACTATACAGCAACATATATATCCACATCATGATTCCCACCAGCATCAATTTTACACTGAGGTCACTGATCATGCTCTAAATGTTTGAGCCTGACATGTTACCAACAAAACCTGGCTATTCAGCTCGATAGGATAGGATTAAAGCGGTTAGGGACAATTTCCCCATTAAGGATGCATATTGTACACCTCTTTTCCGGTTGTTGTGGTAATGTAGCCCCACGCACTGGCAAGGTTGTGTAAAATTGGCCAGTTACCTATAGGGCCTCATATATTTATTGAGTGATTGTCTCTTGCCATGATCCACCAGCCGTATGGCTTATTAATTGTCTGGATTCCCAATCGACACGTTGACCAGATCCAACCCTGGGAAACTATCGGAGGTTTCTGCGCAGTGATAGTTAAAGTGCCCATTTACACGCCCCCACCCTCCATGTCTTCGGATACTTATTAGGTAGACCACCCACCCCACCAAAGTAGGAAGCACTGCGAAATAATAGTAATACTATTAATAATTGATATGTTGTAATACTGGCCTGCATTGCATCTCTGAGCATCATGGAAAATAACCCTAATGACAGGTCAAATGTTAGCTCTGTAGCATGCGGTGATGGACGAGATGCAGATCTCCATCCAACTCGTTGTAAGTGTCTGGGTGAGGTCTTAGAGCCCAGCACGCCCTCACGAGAAGGACACTAGTGATGGATATCCGTCTCTCCATCCCCACCATAATGACATGTCAGTATCTAAATTTGCTTATGTGAACTGGGAAACTTGTCTGATGATGTTATATGTGGTTGCAGGGCCGTGCAACCGGATCGTTATTTGATTCGGGAGCTTTGTTCAGTAACATGTATGCACGCTATCCTTGGAGGTAGATGCTATGCGGGGCAACTTAAAGGAAGCTGGGCATCTACACCCAACGGATAAACGTATCTAATGTTAGGTAGTAAGCCCTGGCACTTGTGGCCAAAGCTTGTTTTCGTTACTAACAACCAATTGGTAGGTTAGGATGTCACAGAATGCCTGAATAAATAAAGCGGCAACTTACCAATGCAGTAACTTTGGAACTACATAAGACGGTGACCTGGGAATTCTTCGGAAATCGTTTTGTCCCGTCTTAAAGTAAGCCAGTGTGCATCATATTAATTACGGCTTCACTAGGATTTTCAGGACTTAACATTTTCTGTTGAACAAAAGAGTGGCCCTTTTTGCCAGCTCTTTTCCTCTGCTTCGGTGTTGAAGGCATTTTCCTGTGATGGAGGCCCGTGCGAGGCACTTACCTCTCGCAACAACAATGTTTTCTTTGTGTGTGTGTTAGGGGTATACTAGTTTATATTAAACTATCTAGTGACTTTGTTGCGGAATTCTCTCTTGCGGGGATACCTCTGCGGATTCAGGGATCTGTGTGGTAACTCCGGCAACACCACGTGGAAAGAACACGGGATGGCTCCATGTTGTGTGTTACCGTGCTCATTTACTGTCAAACACATAGAACTGTTTGCATAGTATTACTAAATTTATAACTGTTTAATTAACACCTTATCCATTGCTCTAAATTAGAATGGACATTGATACTGGTGACACAAGTAGTTGGGACAACACCATGTGGTTTAATCTCAGCGGCAATGGTCGCACGGCACCACTGGAACATCAGCGTTCCACAGGCTCTAGAGGCTGCTCTTTGTACCTTCCAGCGAGATGCGATACGGGATCTGCAATCCCGAGATCCGCAGCTAACCAGCCCTTCTGCAAATCATGCATTTGCGGTGCAATGGAATGGAACGTCATGGCGGACCAGCGAGTACCCCCGTGAGCTACAGGAACCAGTTTAAGGTACAGTCATATTTAGCTACAACTCTAGCCCTCCTTGATAATGGGAAACTTTCAAACTACCGTCGCTGGATGGAAACTTTATAACACACTGTGTAAATTTATGTATCAGTTATAATGACTAGCTAAGGGACATCCTTCTATGGATGTTCTTCTTCACCATCTTGAGAGTGAGCCGCAGCAACAGTCAGCCTGCGGAAATCTTCCTAGCAACTTCGGAATCATGCCACCTCGTGCTACCCATCTGTGGTGCATCAACCCCCATGATTTATGAACTGTTTCCGTACCGATGACCAATAGGTACTCAAGTAGCTATACTATTGTAGTATTATATCATTCATTATTTCCGTAACAGGTACTGATGACTAATAGGTACGTTCCCGGTCTTAATACCGCATTTTTATATTTTCTGTTTTATACTGTACATATTACCTTAATTTCCGTGTGCTTACAACTAACAAGCACCGTAAGGTCCTATGACCTGATATGCTGTTAGCACTGTACTAGTTGGTTATGTATATGGCAAGTAGCCATCCTAGTTATTTTGTTTTGTTAATATATATAAAATCTCTAGGATGCAGTACGCTAGGCTATACTATACAGCAACATTATATCCACACCACTATATTCCCCCAGCATCAATTTTACACTGAGGTCACTGTTCATGCCCATATTGATCGAACCTGACATGTGACCGACTAAACCTGGCTATTCTAGCTCGATAAGATAGGTTTAAAGTAGTTAGGGGCAATCCCTCCCTAGGAGACACATTGTGTACGCCTCTTTTCCGGCTGTAGTGGATATGTAACACCACACACCAGCTAGATTGTATAAAATTGGCCAATTACCCTAGGGACTCTTATTAATATCGAGTGATTGTCTCTTTCTGCACTCCTCCAGCCGCATGGCTTAATAGTTGTCTGGACTCCCAAGCGACATGTTGGCAGGATCCGACTCTGGGAAACTATTGGGGTTTCCGACCGGTGATAGCTAAAGTGTGGATTTACATACACTTCCCCACATATCTTCGGATACCAGTTAGTTTAGATACCACCACCCCCGCCAATGTAGGAAACACTGCGAAAAGAAATTATATTATGTAACCGGACTGCAGTGCATCTCTAGGCATTCTGGAACTTAACCCCAATGACAGGTAAAAATGTTAATTCCGTAACACATGGGTGATGGACAAGACGCAGATCTCCATCCAACTCAGTATAGTGAATTGGCGAGGCCTTAGAACCCACAACGCCCTCACGGGAAGGTCACTAGCGATAGATATCTGGCTCTTACTCCCCACTACTGCTGTTATATGTGATTGCGGGACGATGGTGACCGGATCGTCATTTGATTCGGGACCTGTCACTCCATAACATGTGTGCACGCTATCTATCTGAGGAAGATGCTATGCGGGGCAACCTTTGGGAAGCTGGGCATCTTTGCCAATCAGATATATGTGTCTAAAGATAGGTAGCCGTCCCTGCCACTTGCGGCCAAAGCTTGGAAACGTATCTAATAACCAAATGGTAGGTTAGAATTTAGCAGAAGGCCCGCAAAAATAAAGCGGCAATTACCACTGCAGTATCTTTGGACCTACATAAGACAGTGACCTGTGAATTCTTTGGAACTAATCCATCCCGCCTTCATGTAAACCAGCATGCATTACATTAATTATAGTTTCATTAGGATTGAACCATCGCACTTAGCTTTTTGTTTGAATAAAAGAGTAGCCCTTTTTGCCAGCTCTTTTCCTTCGCTTCGGCAGTGAAGGCATTTTCCTCTCCCAACAATAATATTTTGTATGTGTTAGGGATATATTGGTTTATATTAAACTATTCAAGTAGCCTTGTTGCGATGCTCTCTTGCACGGATACCTCTGCGGATTTACGAATCTGTGTGGTACCTTCAGCGAGCCCACATAGAAAGAATACCAGGTTGGCTCTATGTACTGTATTATTTTTTCTCATTTACTAGCAAACGAGTACCATTGTTTGTGTAGTCTTTACTTTTAATCATTTTCATCATGTCCAGACTTTTAAATTAGTTAATGGACCGACATACCAGTGACACGAACAGTTGAGACGAGACCATGAGGTTAAAACTTGGCGCCAATGGTCGCACTGCTCCACTGGTCAGCGATCGTTCAACCGGCTCCAGAAGCTGGTTTTTGTACCCTCTGGAGAGTCACGATACGGGATCCGTAACCCCGAGAACTGTAGCTAACCAGCCGTCCTGCACATCCTGTACATGCGGTGCAATAGAGTGGAGCAACATAGAGGACCAGCACGTACTCCCGCGAGCTACAAGTGGCACCCGATATGGGGGTGTTCGAATGAGAATCAAACCCACACCAACTCTCAACACACACACGTTTCAGTCTCCTTCATTAGACAGTCAGCACTCCCTAGACTTGGAACTAGCATCATATGACGGGAGAACAGCACGCATGCTCACCGACTATGCTAATAACTATGCTAATAATTTCCCGGTGTGGAACAACCAGCACTGCCTATACACGAGCTTTCGCCGATCAGCGAGGGGACATTCTGTGATGCCTCGCAGGTGGGAACTCAATATATAACCTTGTCGGATATCCGCAATAGGCACCCACCATCTACGCCAGATCACAGTCGACCATGACACAGACACCTACGGGGGCATACTTATCCTTCACAACCATTATGTTCGCCAACGTCATCACAGGGTGACCAATGGCCGGAACCTCATGTACCATATCCAGCATTGCCACCAGTCCGCACATCATCACCATATTATCCCTCGGTACCATGATACGAGCTGGGAGATGCGGCACCTCCCTTCCAACAATACACCAGAAGAGCATCATCCCCATCAGTCGCCTGCACCACCTCCATATAAGGAACACCCGTTACAACATCCCCTAGAGCGTCCGCGTCATCCACATAATATACCTCCACCAGTCTATAAACCAACACCCATCTATGGACACGTATCAGGGCGGTATTCAGCGGACCCTACATATCGTGCACAGCACCATCGATGGGAATCGCCCTCACAGACACGGCATCATCATCAGTGACATCGACGGGAAACACCACCAACACCACGACCACAAACACACAGATCAGCATCCACGTTTACGTCAGTTTCCCCAGCACCACCACCTGGATTCACGCCTATCACTTCTTATCGTGGACATGGTCGGATCATTCTCCCTCCTGAATTTAGTTGGGGGAAATGATTGGGCTAATTAGAAAGTCCAGTTTGAGATCAAAAGTTGTACAAATCGGTGGACGGATCATCAAATGGGAGTATATCTGGCCGCAAATCTGTGCGGGAAAGCACTTCAAGTTCTGGCAGATTTGGGCACAGATTACACACCCACGTACACGGAGTTGGAAAGCATGTTGTCGGAAAGATTCTGGGACATGGCCTTCGGTGAGACAAGTCATCTGCAACTCAAGAACTTTCATTGACGAGCCGGGGAAACACTTCTGGAGTTGGCTAGTTGTATCCGATGACTAGTTACCCACGCTTACTCCAGCATGAATCACGAGGGAATCACACATCTACATTTAGACACTTTCATCAATGCATTGAGTGGTGAACCTGCCCTTAAAGAAAAGTTAGTTCTTATAGAGCATGGTAGTCTAGAGCAACTACCAGCAACCATGGTTAGGATTGAGAATTTCTTGGAACGGGAGAAAAATAATCACTGACAACTACATCCTATAAATGAAGTGAACGATGTGAACCTCGCCACCACCACCAACAACACCACTGCATCCGCCACTACACCAGCAACAGACCCAGAAGCACAAACAGAACACCCCACCAGTCAAAATCACATGTCTAGAGGAAGAGGGTGTGGTAAATTTCATCGCGGGCCCACAACAACGACCCATGATGCGGGAACCAGCACAGCACAGCAATAAACCAAACATGCATGATAGGCTAGAAGAGATCACGAAACAGATCTCCGCACTCACCAACTTAGTCACCACACTCAGCACCATGGTCGCAACACAGCTGACATCACGTCCATCACCAAGTACGATAGTAACCACACTCACCGAACATATTGTGGATATCGGATTGTCGTACGGGGAGTCATGACCCCGGGGACATCTTATATTTGCAGGGATGGCCCAGTGAAATTATTGTATTTGTGAATACCAGATGAGTTAATGAACGGATAACTGGATGCATCAATAGGGAGTCGATGCGAAACTGACGCGAAACTATAGCCGAAATATTGAGTGAAATTGGATAGAATGGAGAAGGACCTAGGGTTGTGAGTTGATGGTATCTGGCGGTAATTAAAAGATGAAAGTTGTTGCTGTAGCAGCGGCACAACCGTTTATAGTATTCAGCAGAAGTTATGACCAATAGTTTCCAAATATTCAAGCAGGAGCGTCGGTAGGGTACTACGGACAGAGTACAGGTAGCATAAGCTGGATGACTCATAGAAATGACGTAGCGACCGACTTACCGTGGGACCGTGATAACGGTAACCGAGTTTCTGTAAAAGCGACCAACAGCACCAGATGTTGGTGAGTCAGGCGGGCCATATGGTCACTACGTCACAGCACCCTTGTAGAATGCAGGCGCAAGCCTAATGAGCAAGGGGCCGGACATGGACGTGGTAACGTCCGGCGCCAGGTAGAGTAGAAAACGAGACGAAAAACTGACAGAGGACGTCCGTCAAGTAAGCCATTAAGCTTGAGATTAGGAATGGTTGCCAAAGCAAAATCCATTATTGAGACCGAAATCCGACAGATCCCATCACTCAAGTACTGCTTTGCCAATGTTCAGGTATATCTTCGGAGTACGCGAATGGCCGGAATGGATTGGTCAAAAGTTTTATAAGAGTAGTAAGCAAAACGAGGCAAAGCGGGGGCTCCAAGGGTGGGGTGTAACAACCCGAACATGACCGTGACATGGCGAAGCAGTACATAAGGGGAACTTTCAAATTTGATCGGGAGTCCGAAAATTATTGCGCTTGGGTAAACCTAGCCTCGAATTCGTATAGTTCTGTGGAACTGAATTTGTCGAAATTCACACAAGTTCTTGGTGAACGGCTTTAAGTAGCCAAGAACAGTATTTGATAAAAGTGAATTAGCGAATCGTGAAAAGCAACTTTTAAATGGTAGAGTAACCAGTATTCGTATTGAATAAAAGTCAGTACTTCTTTGCTCAAAGTATTTTGGTGGTAGTATAAGCCACTCATAGTTGATAGGGAGATATATCGGTGGTAGTATAAGCCACCTATAATTGATAGTGAAATATATATAGTAAGATTAGTAAAATAAAATCATCACTTCGATATCCTCGAAGCAAGAGTTTGAGTTATTGTATAATTCTGGAAACGACGGAAGACCACCGTCACGAACCACCGACTTCTATACCAGTCAGATCAGGCCCAGATACGAACATAAATATCGTGATTCTCATCTACACACGAGGCGAGCTCGTATCGACCACTTTCCTTGTCGGTAAGACCGGTTGTCGCAGCAACCACACATACAGGCCTTACCGCCGTGGGAAGCGAAGCGTTAAGAAATAAGAAGATAGATAATAGAAAACTTCAGTTAGATAATAGAAAACTTCAGTGGCTCCGTCTGTCAGGATTTATGTTTCCAGGATTGGACAAACTGTGAAAACCGTGAGTAAAAAGTTGTATGGCCCAAGCACTGAGAGAGCGACCACAGCCCCGACCACAACGGCCACCCATGACATGTTTTACATGTGGCCGAGAAGGACATACGGCCCAGAATTGTTTTGGGACGTATATGAGCCGGCAGGCGACTCCTGCCGTAACAATAAAATGTTTTGGGTGTGGCAAAGACGGCCACTACATAAGAGACTGTCCGCTGCAGAATGGTCCTGCCGGGACCCAACAAAAGGGTCCGGCTAACCGCGGGGCAATCAAGCGTCCCCGCATTGACGACATGGAAATCGACGCGGTGAACGACCGACAGACGGACATACGAACGACGCCACGAGAATGTTCGAGAAACAATCGAATGGACATGAACAATGCTCGACGTAACCAGTACGAATATGAAGACCGTGATGGGTTCGTATTGACCGGAGAAGGGACGGATGCACAGGGCCGTTATTCATACGGTTCCGCACAGGACGCATCCTCCCGGGAAAATAGCTACGCCGAAGTTGTTAGTGGCCGAAGGAGCCCGGGAAACGACGACGGAGAGAGCCGTTGGTGAAAGCACCGACCGAGCGGTTCTTAATCCGTCTGAAAATGGATAGAGACGGTCCATCGGATCAGGGTAAGTACCTGCATGCCTTAGTGGATACTGGTGCTAGCACATCCTTGATTCGTAAAGATATATGGCGTAGCATGTTGAATGCTAGGCCATTGAAAAGAGCAAGAACGCTCTTGGCTGTAAATGGTTCCCCGATAAAGTTGTTGGGGGAGACACAAGTAAAATTCAAGAACGCCCGACCCATCCCTAGTACGATTGTGGCCAGAATGAGGCATGAATGTTTACTTGGAGCGGATGCTTTGCACCTGGGAAATGCAAAGATTGACTATCGGGCCAAAATTGTAGTATGGTTTGGCCAGATATATCCCTTTGAATATCCGCATAGAGAGCAGACAAATTATGTCTATGCAAGCTGTAAGGAAACGACCGGATATAAAAATATCGACAAAGTCATGGCGGACTTTGCAGATATTTTTGATACGGCTCGTCCAAACACTTTAGGATTGGTTCCCAAAGTCAAGTGTACGGTACCGACAGGGGATGCCTATCCTATTAGGCAGAAAGCGTACCGTCTACCGCTGGCCAAGCAGTATATAGTCAAGAATCAAGTGGCTGAAATGCTGGCGACGGGCGTCATAAGACCATCGTCATCGCCATGGGCGTCGCCCATTACGTTGGTCCCTAAAAAGGACGGGGGGACTAGATTTTGTGTCGACTACAGAAAGTTGAATTCTGTGTGCAAGAAGGATAGTTATCCACTGCCAAACATAGCCGATATTTTTGATTCGATGTGCGGCGCAACGATATTTTCGACTATGGACTTGAAGTCTGGCTATTGGCAGATACCAATGGACAGCCAAGACATAGAGAAAACAGCGTTCGTTTGTAGTGAAGGCTTGTTCGACTTTGTTCGGATGCCGTTCGGTTTTGCGAACTCAGGTGCCGTATTTCAGAGGGCAATGAACGATATTTTCCGAGAATTCGTGGGAAAATATCTGCATGTTTTCGTCGACGATATAGTCATATATTCGAGAAATCCGGCTGAGCATGCACAGCATTTGCGTAAGGTTATGCGTAGAATTCAAGAATATAATTTGCAAGTTAAAAAATCGAAATGCGATTTCGCCCGACCATCAGTTGATTTGTTAGGATATCGTGTTTCAGCACAGGGAGTGGCTCCTCAGGTCCAGAAGGTCAAGGTCATAAGAGAAATGTCACCGCCACGCGACGTGGGTGAGGTGAGAAGTTTCCTGGGCGCTACAGGGTATTACCGCTCTTGTGTGCAAGGCTATGCCGAAATTGCTAAGCCTTTGATAGAATTGACTAAGAAATATAAACGTTTTGAGTGGGGTCAGGAGGAACAGCAAGCGTTTAAGAAATTGCAAAACTTGCTGTGTAGTGAGACGGTTCTCACATATCCGAATTTGAATGCTCCGTATAGATTATATACTGATGCGTCTAGCTATGCGATAGGTGCGATACTGGTACAAGTAGATAACAAGGGTATTGAGCGGGTGATTCAGTATGTTAGCTCTACTCTTAAAGACAGTCAGTTGAATTGGCCTGTGATAGAAAAGGAAGCTTATGCGGTAATATATGCGCTAAAGAAGCTTAGGCCTTATCTATTTGGCGCACAGTTCACCGTGTATACCGACCACAAACCCCTAAAGAGTTTGTTTGTGGGCGAAGTTAAAAACACGAAGGTGCAGCGCTGGGCAGTACTGATTGCCGAGTACGGATGTAAGATTGAATACATCCAAGGCTCGAAGAATATTCGAGCGGACATGTTGTCCAGGTTACGTCGTCCGATGGAAGTCGCGACGTTAGATACGGGCGACTTTGTAATACCCGATGTCGACGAGGGAGTGTTACCTCACGTCCCTCTAGAAGCGTTCGACGTACCGTATGACGGATTGTGTGCCGAGCAGACCAAAGAATACCCGGCGTTGTTCAAGAACACACCGGAGGAGTATATGGTCAAGAATGGCATTTTGTATTCTTTAGTTACGCCTTCAGCGTTGGACGCTGAGTACCCTAGAATTGTCTTACCTACCCTGTTCCGTGAGAAGGTACTCCGGATGGCTCATGAACGAGCCGGTCACCAAGGTCTGCAGAAGACCATCGGTATAGTAAGAGATTCTTTTGTGTGGACGTCTTTGAGAAAAGACGTGGTTCGTATGATTGAGACATGTACGAAGTGCCAGGTCAACCGACCTGTCACCACCCGACCCAGGTATAGTGAGATGCCCATGGCCAATTATCCGAGTCAGATAATTGGAATGGATTTGATCGGTCCACTGTTAGAATCAAATAAGGGTAACGTGTATATCATGACGGTGATCGATCACTGTTCTGCTTGGGCAGAAGCATATCCGATTACAGCGAAGACATCTCAAAATGTTGAAGAGAAGTTCTTCAACGAATATGTCGCGCGTCATGGCGTCCCTGAGATTGTAATAACGGATCAAGGTAAAGAATTTTGTTCCAATTCTCTGGAGGAGCGGTTTAAAGAACACGGTATCGACCATAGACGGTCTAGCCCATACCATCCGCAAACCAATGGGCGTACCGAGAGATTCAACCGCACTCTTAAGGAGTTGATACAGAAAGGGGTGAACAACGCCTCGCGGGCGTGGGAAGATGAGTTGGGTGCGGCTTTAACAGCATACCGCAGTACTCGTCATTCGACGTCCGGGTATACACCATTTTATTTGACTTATGGGCGACGGGCGAGATTGCCAAAAGCCGTTCCAATCGATGCGTCGCAGGACCTTGGTGAGAGACTGACGTATCTCAACAACGCCTTGCTGCGTGCTCGTGAGGGGACAGCTAGATCTCGAGAGGTTCACCGGGAACAAATTAATAAGCGTGCGAACGCGGGTGAGTTTAAGGTGGGGGATTCGGTGGTCGTCAAAGCTGAAGAGAGGATGAAATTGACCTCTCGCAGCGACCCCGAGTATGAGATCTTCAAAATTAACGGACCTGTGGCCCATGTCCGCCATCAAAGGTCCGGGAGAATGCGTGTGCTTAATATATGTAAGCTGCGCGTAGTCGACTCGGAAATGTGCTGGGACGGGGTGCGACCACGCCCCATTCGTAACCCTACCAAGGGGACGAAAGCTAGCCATCACCCCAGGGCGATGTTGCCCGAGCCAGAACCTATGGTCACCGACGCTGAGACGACACCCCAGGCTCGTAAGAAGCGGCCAGCTTCGGATACGGAGCCAGAGGAGCGTACAGGGGGTAAGAGGGTTGACCGGAAAAGGGTGCAACCCAGTACGAATCGCAGTCGAAACCATGAGTCACCAAGTGACGTCATCGGAACTCCCAGGCCCATGGTGATTGACGCTCCAGAGGCGGCACCAGAGCTGCTCTCTGAACCAATGGAGATGCTTCCATCGCATCCTTATATGCTGCGCAAGCGCAGACATATACCAGATGACGATTCTGACAGCAAGCAACTCAGGTTAGACTTGAAGCGAAAGCAAGGGTATGGGCGGGAGAACGAATCCGGTAACAAGCGACTCCGGATTGGCGTGATAAACTCCGCCTCTTACGATGACGTGCTATACGCTGATTTCGTCAGTCGTATAAATGCCGTTATTCAGCGGCACAACCGCCGATAGTGTGTATTGTATCGCTATACTGTAACATCGCAAATAGCCAGTACGTAGAATATCATAACAATTAAGACTAAATTTGTTCGCAGATACTAAAATGTATTCGTTTAAATTGTGTATGATGGCGTTGTGGTTTAGCATGGTATCAAGTATATGCAAGGACTCGAGTATACACCGCCTGCCGAACGGCGTCATGATAACTAAGCCGGAGACTGTGTCAGTAATACGGGCCGAATGGACCGTGATAGTATCCATCGACCATCCTTACCTACCCGCGGAGTTCCTGGGACGGTTGGCCCAAATGGCCAGTCTCGCCGCTAGCATGGGTACCAAAACAGCGTTTTTGAGTGGGAACGATATATACGGATTACAGCATCGAATACGGGGGGTAAGAAAAATGGCAAGCCAAACACAGCAAACGATGAGTAGTCGAAACGGCGCTAGGCAGAAGCGAGGGCTATTTAACTTTGTGGGCGACATCGCACCATCGCTGTTCGGTACCGCTACATCTGGGGATATAAACGCCATACGAGATGTAGTGAGGAGGGCGATGACGAAGATGAACAAAGTGGTGCATTTTACCAACCAGTTGACGTCGCACGTCAAATTAGCTTTCCGAGATATTGGTATGAACACGGACCGTATTAACGAGTTAGGCGACAACTTGGCCACTGCTACGGGCAACATGAGCCGAGCGCTCAGGCAGCAGGGGATTCGATTGTTGGAACTCTATGCGCTAGTACGGTTAGGACATGTTATAGACTCGGCTGAACGTGTGGTCTACGACTACCAGAAGGCAGCCGAACGATTCCATAGGCAAACGGCATCCTTAGAGTTGGGTCGTCTAACGGAGGAACTTTTTAGCCCCGACGATCTGACGTCCGTATCGAAACAGGTTAGTGCGGAATTTAGGCTGATAAGACCGTATCAGTGGTATTACAGAAATGTAGTGGTATATCCATTGTGGCAGGACGAATCGAAACTTCATTATGTGGCGACACTACCGTTAATTGACGGAGGGCAATATATCGAATATGGACTACACTCATGGCCTGAACCACTGGCCAAGACAGGGTACTACATGCAAGTGATGCTGGCCCGTACCAGCATTGGTCTAGATACCAAGACTGGGTGGTACTTTACCGCGTCGGAGTGTCGTGGCGCTAACCCTAGGGTGTGCCAGGGACAACTACGGGTCGACAAGACCCACGTGCCCTGTATTGTGAGCGTACTGACAAATGCGACTGATAGCAACTGTAATATTCAACTAACGAAGTCAAACGTAACCATTAGTAAATTATTTGCCAACGAGAAAATCGGAGTAGTGTTGCAAACGTTCGGCGAGACGGTGGAAATTCATTGCGACGGACGACTGACGGACCGATGTATGGTGAGTAATGGTGTGTATGCGTTGATGTCTGGAAAATGCGGGTATAGTGGGAGGGTCTGGCGATTCGAGCCTGTGGCGTCTTATAGTCGGACGTACACTCGAATAGGCCTAGCCATTGAAATGCCCCATTTGGATGTGTCTGGCGTTCTAAATCAATCCATGATAGTTGACCATTTAAAGCTACAACCGTGGAACCATTTACAAAAGTCTAAGTACGTGCCGCTAGCACCGTTATCCATGATCGACCCGGTGATGGTCGATGGCATTGGGGTACATTCTTTCGTATCATATTCAACGGGTTCCTTCGTAGTTGTGTTAGTAATTGTGCTTATATTATATAGATGTGGCGTGTTATCACGCATGTGGAATGCGCTTAAATGCAAGCCACGTGCGGCCCATAAATGCAAGCCACGTGCGGCCCATAGTAGTGAACCGCATATCATTGCACCAACTATTCAGACCCAGCAGCCCCGGAGACCTGCAGCTCTACCGGAGCCGCTGCGGATGGCAGCCGGGTCGTCGCCTAATGCTAACGCCAGGACTGAGATCGACCCGATGGCTGCCGAATGGATAGAGATGGAGACGTACGTTGACGTGGTGGATCCTAACGTGAGCATAAACCGCTTGGAGGTATCACCATGACATTTTGGCACTAACTTTATATGTTTCTACTGGAACAATAATTGGTGAATATTAATGATTGTGGCGCGAACTTTATCATACTGTGTACTGTTTTAGTAATAGGAAAAATTCACATGATCTGTAATGGTATTTGCACTGTAGGATTAAGATTTTGAACTATAATGCTGTGTCGTGTGACGACGAATCATTACGACACGCGAAAAGTGTGTCGCTGCTGACCATGTTGTCGCTGCAGGCAGTAGCGGCAGTTTATATTAATACATTATGTGATATATATTCACTTGTTTTAAACTGTACCGATTGCTCGCCTTTATTGTTAAGTTACGCGTGAGACGGGTTACGTCCACGGTTTAATGATGCTATTACTGTGTTTCCGGGGGCGGTCAAGTGCGCACCACTACCCGGACATGTATGTTTGTATAATTATTGGCTATATACTAATGACTGCTACTAACGTATTTCCGAGTATTCCGCTACTCGGACAAGTATGTATGTATAGCATATCGAGCTGTAACGTGGGCTAGGGGATTGTTGGTAGTTTCGGAGATTTCAGGTGGTATCCGTTCGGAGCTGCTGGTATAGGTTTGGGTTGTTGATAGGGCACAACGAGTTAGTTGACACTCTCTTAGGGCCTTAAGAGAGATGGTCAATTAACTTTGGTTGCGGGGCGTATGTGGATATCGGATTGTCGTACGGGGAGTCATGACCCCGGGGACATCTTATATTTGCAGGGATGGCCCAGTGAAATTATTGTATTTGTGAATACCAGATGAGTTAATGAACGGATAACTGGATGCATCAATAGGGAGTCGATGCGAAACTGACGCGAAACTATAGCCGAAATATTGAGTGAAATTGGATAGAATGGAGAAGGACCTAGGGTTGTGAGTTGATGGTATCTGGCGGTAATTAAAAGATGAAAGTTGTTGCTGTAGCAGCGGCACAACCGTTTATAGTATTCAGCAGAAGTTATGACCAATAGTTTCCAAATATTCAAGCAGGAGCGTCGGTAGGGTACTACGGACAGAGTACAGGTAGCATAAGCTGGATGACTCATAGAAATGACGTAGCGACCGACTTACCGTGGGACCGTGATAACGGTAACCGAGTTTCTGTAAAAGCGACCAACAGCACCAGATGTTGGTGAGTCAGGCGGGCCATATGGTCACTACGTCACAGCACCCTTGTAGAATGCAGGCGCAAGCCTAATGAGCAAGGGGCCGGACATGGACGTGGTAACGTCCGGCGCCAGGTAGAGTAGAAAACGAGACGAAAAACTGACAGAGGACGTCCGTCAAGTAAGCCATTAAGCTTGAGATTAGGAATGGTTGCCAAAGCAAAATCCATTATTGAGACCGAAATCCGACAGATCCCATCACTCAAGTACTGCTTTGCCAATGTTCAGGTATATCTTCGGAGTATGCGAATGGCCGGAATGGATTGGTCAAAAGTTTTATAAGAGTAGTAAGCAAAACGAGGCAAAGCGGGGGCTCCAAGGGTGGGGTGTAACAACCCGAACATGACCGTGACATGGCGAAGCAGTACATAAGGGGAACTTTCAAATTTGATCGGGAGTCCGAAAATTATTGCGCTTGGGTAAACCTAGCCTCGAATTCGTATAGTTCTGTGGAACTGAATTTGTCGAAATTCACACAAGTTCTTGGTGAACGGCTTTAAGTAGCCAAGAACAGTATTTGATAAAAGTGAATTAGCGAATCGTGAAAAGCAACTTTTAAATGGTAGAGTAACCAGTATTCGTATTGAATAAAAGTCAGTACTTCTTTGCTCAAAGTATTTTGGTGGTAGTATAAGCCACTCATAGTTGATAGGGAGATATATCGGTGGTAGTATAAGCCACCTATAATTGATAGTGAAATATATATAGTAAGATTAGTAAAATAAAATCATCACTTCGATATCCTCGAAGCAAGAGTTTGAGTTATTGTATAATTCTGGAAACGACGGAAGACCACCGTCACGAACCACCGACTTCTATACCAGTCAGATCAGGCCCAGATACGAACATAAATATCGTGATTCTCATCTACACACGAGGCGAGCTCGTATCGACCACTTTCCTTGTCGGTAAGACCGGTTGTCGCAGCAACCACACATACAGGCCTTACCGCCGTGGGAAGCGAAGCGTTAAGAAATAAGAAGATAGATAATAGAAAACTTCAGTTAGATAATAGAAAACTTCAATATGTCGGGCCATTGGAGGGAGTGATGTCCCAACCACTCTTCGTCTACAACTCATACAGCTGACTGATGTACACCACAGCCGGGGACCCCATTAAACTTTGGTGCCCACTCTTACAACCTGGCTCAACTGCGGCCTCTGGACAACAATGTCAGGTGGCCTATATGACAACTCATCCTCACACGACAGTACGCATTCGCACACACCCGGCTTCATATATGTTGGTACCACCGATGAACATTGCATCCATGACACTGACATCTCCCCCTGCCAGATATTGTACCCCCGCAACATCCGTATCTAACAAACCTTCTTACCTTTGTAAAACGTCAGTGGTAGGTTGTAGCACCTCCACTGAAACAACGTTTGTACAAGTACCACGACCCACCACCAAGGCACTTAACACCCGGTGCCCCTTGGTGGTTTGCAACTCACATGTCCTAACATCATCACCCACTACATCCAGCAGCAGCAGTGATGCAGACGAAAGTCAACATTCGGCATCATGGATCCACAAGAAGAAGCATCGTGCAGAGAACGGCAAACCACAACATCGTCATTGCTTCTTCTGTGCATCAACTAAACATCTCATGATGCATTGTAAAAAGTGGCTCAAACAGGTATCCCTAATCCATGACTGCAGTAGTCCTGTCCGCACTGCTGTATACACCAACTCACAATACACGGAAACAGCATCAGCAACACCACCACTGCTACCCCCAGCTCTGTCATTGCCTAAGCAACCGCAGCAGCAGCGACGACGAGTTGGCCCTTTCCTCACTCAGCCACCAACTGCACTCGCGGACGCTATCTGGAAACAGACCGACTATATACAGGATGATACAGTCCCGAAAGCAATATCATTGAAAACTCTTCCACGGGCACACCATAAAGTAGTATAAAAGTGTGCTTGTCTGTTTAGTCGCGTTTCCACCTGTGCCACCAGTGACACTGGAGCTTCCATCACCATATTCAACAAGCGCTTGTATGAGAGCATCCCACCTCATAAGAAGCCACCCCTTAGGCATACAAACATATTTTGCAAACAGATATGGGAGCCAATGTTCCTGTGGCTGGTATGGTGACACTTGTAATACAGATAGAGGAAATGCCATTCATACAGCGAGTTGTCATTGCGTCTATTTAAAATGATGTCCTGCTTGGCTCTGATTTTCCCAGTGCCAGCGAAGCCATCATACATTGCAGACAACAGGAATTAGACAAACACGGACAACGTATATGCCTTGGACTGGAATCATCACTGTACAACATGTGTGCAGCGATTTTGGCATATACAGCCACAGTTGAGCCAGGACAAGAGAAAATCTTATGGGCCACCACACCACGGTTAGAAAACAACACACACATAGCTATGCTGGTACCCGACCCTGATTAATACATGATCACCTCACAATGCGCCAGTGCCCAGATGATCGTGGACACCACCAACAAGGATTATATACCCTTCCGCATATTCAATGGCACTACCGATCCAATAACACTTGAACCAGGAGTTTGTTGTGGCCATCTGGTGGATGTGATATCACTGGAGACACCCCCTACTACACCTACACCAGCAACAATGTCTGATGATTTGCCGGAACACCTATATGACATTTATCTGTGTGCCACAGTTGGATTGATGCAATCTCATAAACATGACATTAGGAAAATCTTATACAAATATCGCGATAGTTTCTCGGATGGAGAAACTCATCTCGTGTGACACACCATCGACACCAGAAACAACCAACCATTCGAGAATCCGTTCGACGTCTTCCCATTCACACGGATGCGGAAGCACATCAACAAGTGAACGATATGTTGCGGACAGGCATAATAGAGCCATCAGCATCCCCCTGGGCCAGTCCCATTGTACTAGCAGGTAAAAAGGATGGATCTTTGTGGTTTTGTATACACTACTGCTGCTTAAATGATCTTAATGATGCTTATCCGTTACCTCTGATAGATCAGGCCTGCGATTCCTTGTCCAGAACCACGTGGTTTTGTACCCTTGACTTAGCTAGTGGATACTGGCAGGTAGCAATGGATGGGGATGATCAGGAGAAGACCACGTTTATATACCGAGATGGTCTTTTCCAGTTCCGCAAGATGCCCTATGGATTGTGCAACGCTCCTGGAATGTTCGAGTGTCTCATTGAGCAGGTATTAACTACCCTGCAATGGGAGATCTGTCTCTGTTACATCGACGACGTAATTATCTTTGGCTCCTCGTTTCAGCAGACTTTGTCAAACCTGGACAACGCCTTGATGTGTTTTCACACCACAAATCTAAATCTCAAACGCAAAAAGTACAATTTTTTTAGACAGAGCATCGAGTTCCTGAGACATGTCATATCCGGCAATGGATTCAAAAACTAAAGCAGTAGCAGAGTGGCAGACATCCACTTCAGTCATGGACACCTGGAGTTTCCTCGGTCTCTGCCAGTACTATCATCATTACATCCATCACTTTAGTGAGATTGCATCACCATTATTTAGGATCACCGAAAAAGATCGAGCATTCGAGTGGACGAGTGAGTGTGAATGTTCCTTCAGGGTGCTGAAGGAACTCTTGATGACCACCCCAATTCTTGCTCATCCTAACCCTAATCTGGATTTCATCTTAAACACAGATACATTGGCTTATGACATTGGTGCAGTTCTATCTCAGGTCACAGAAGATGGAACAGAGCAGGTACTGGATTATGCTTGCATGCTCTGAATAAAACGGAGAAACATTACGCGACCACCAAGAGGGAATTGTTAGCTGTGGTCCATAATGTCAAGTACTATAAACACTTTCTGTATGGGCGCCCATTTACCCTGCGTACACTGGCTCAGAAACCTAAAACATCCAAGGGCCAGGTAGCGAGGTGGTAGGAATCCCTGCAGGCCTTTAACTTCAACGTTATTCATAGACCCGGCAAAGTGCATGGAAATGCTGATGCCCTAAGCAGAATCAGGCTTGAGGATGAACAAGAAGTGGGCACCACCATGACACATACCACACAGCCATCCTCAGTGTTCCCCAAATTGTGGTGCACAGAGTGGGACATGGAGACAGTTGCTCATGAACAAGCAACAGATGCACAAACACGGAACATATATGCATGGATCCAGGAGGGGATACATCCTCCTAAGGAATCTGTTACACCACTTTCTGCGATGGCAAAATACTACTATCAAAGGTTTGGAGTGTCATATGCAAGATGACATTCTCTACATTAATAACCAGATAGTGATCCTTGAGCATTATCGTAAACCCATTCTTGAACATCTTCATGATAGCACTGGACACCTGGCTGTTGAGCGGACTACTACATGAGTCAAACAGAGATTCCACTTGAGCAGGATGCGTGATAGTGTGAAGGCATGGGGTCCCAAATGTGTCCCATGCCAAAGTCGGCCAGCGCCATTCCGCACCCCTACAAGTTGAATACGACAGATGAAGGAAACAAGTACACCCTCGTATTACAAGATTATTTCATGAAGTGGGTAGAAGCATTTGCTTTGCTGGACCAAGAGACATCCACAGTAGCGGAGGTCCTGGCAAGCAATCAGTTCTGCCAATTCGGTATGCCCTATGAACTGCACTCCGACCAAGGAAGTAATTTTGAGAGCCAGCTGATCTCCTAGCTCTGCAAATTGTTTCATATGGTCAAAACACGCACAATGCCCTACCATCCGCATAGTGACAGGATGATAAAAAGGTTCAACCACACCTTGGCAGAGATGCTGACAAAGGCAATATGCCTTGATTGTCGTGATTGGGATCTACGACTCCCATATGTGCTCATGGCATATCGCACTTCAATACATTCCAGCACGGGTTATACCCATGCTTGGTTAATGTTAGGCCGTGAATTAGCCTTACCCTTGGATCTGGCCATGCCCAGGATATCAGGAGAGAAAAATTCACCATCTTTCTACATAGAGCTCATGTGGCAGAGGATAGAACAGACCCATGAGCTAGTGAGGGTAACATTATCCACTGCACACCGGCGTCAGCAAACATGGCATGACCGGCGGGTGTATGGAGACCCGTATGATGCGGGGAAAATGGTTTGGGTTCATGCTTCGCGACGTTCTGCAAATGTGCCAAGTAAACCGAGTTACCATTGGAAAGGCCCCCTATGTGGTAGTAGGTAAGAAGTCGGACGTGACCTATCATATCCATGCATCGGATGGCCTGACCTCAGTCATCCACTTTGATCGACTTTAACCTTGTGTCAGTGATGACCCAGTGCCAGAGCTTGGACTGGGCATTCCACGTGACACCGGTACCAAGACAGATGTCTCTATGGAAACAAGTATTTCCGACGTTAGTCTGGAGCACAGCGGTGCCAGTTCGACCCATCTCCAACCAAGCCAGGAGTCTGGCAAACATATGACTAACACTGAGGACGATGACGAGATATGTACTCGCCCTCTCATTCCTCAGAGCGTGTCTACATGATTTGGGAAGTCGTGTCTGAAGACTTTCTCGTTTGTGCTGTCCAAGGGGAGGGACGGAAAAGTTGTTCCACCGACCTCTTCCCACTCCCACCCACTTCATGCTATTACCCCAATTATAGAGTTACCACAAGTGGAAGCTGAGGCTGCCCCAGGCCATGCTTACTGTGAGTTGGAACATATAATAAATAGCATGGAAGTGAGGAGGCTTGATGAGGCCTTGGCTTGTTTTGAAGAGCAGCAAAACCGAACAACTCGGTGTACCCCTCCAACTCCTAAAATCGCCGGACCACTTCCACTCCAAGTTGCACCCTATCCATTAGCAACACCACCCCCCACTCCAACTGGCGTTCCTAGTCTATGTACCGAGTTCGGACATTATTGGTCCTCTCCATTTCACACTCCACTTGTCGTCTGTTGACTGTCAATCTTCAGATATGAGAGAGTCAGCTGCTACAGAGGAGGTGGCATCCCGCACCACAGTAATCCCCCTCCCACCCCAAACCGCTCCCCCCCCCCCCCCGGCCGCTAGTGGTGGGCAGGGAAGCAGCCTGTTCAGCAGACTCTCGGCTCGAATATTCCTGGTACGTAAAAACTATAATGAAGTACCAACTGTTGCATAACGGGAGATGGCCCTCCCCATCCAAAGGGCATCCCTGACCACAACCGCCCTACCAAGCCCCCCCCCCCCTGCGGTCAGAACATCACACTCAGACACAGAAGGCCAGGAGCATACAGAACACACTTGCCCTCAGGTTGGATACGTCAATTCATCAAGCGCGTACGTCACATACATACCAGGTTATAGAGAGGATATTACGAAGATATTCAACACCATCAACAACATCGGTAGCATGCACCTAACCTTTGTAACAGAAAAGGTTTGAGACACCTTTTTCCACAACATTCCCTCCCGCATGATTGCGGGGAGCTCATCACTTTCCGCAAACCGACTTTTCCATAACAGCAACAGAATCGGCATTCCCCAGCTTGGAAACCTGGATCTGCCCAAATTGCATTACACCAGCGTCACACAGCAACCCCGACTTCCCTACAACAGAACATCACCATCATCAACACTAGTCAACATTTTTCAACTGATCATGCGGAAAGTAGGAACAACACTGCCGCCATCTACAGTACGTGCTACGGGGGATTCCCCCACTCACCTCCCACCACCCCCCCCCCCCCCCCAGAAACGTCGTACGTAAACAGCCAATCTATCACACGTCAATCACACATAATAACAGTCTATATTATTAAGAAAGCAAGGTGCCCACAGTCTGTCATCCATATCAAGTAGGAATTTACTACCGATCGGAAAATCGATAATGGATTGCCCGTCCTCTGACTCGGCCATTACAGAGCGAAATACATCATGTCTGATAAAGTTGACACCACCCACATGCAACTGCCCTGCTCCGCTGACATAAAAATGTCACACTTCACAACAGCACAAGAATCATCCACAGATAAGCAGCCACGCGAATCAATCAAATTCACCCACATGACAGAGACACAGATACTCAGGATGACTGTATTCACAATCTCCATATGACGGTATTGTAAATTGTAAAACGGTTGCACGCGCTTTCCGAGCTGTAGTGTAATAATAATTAAGTTTGGTCTAGGTGAGGTGAGAATAGTCCTACCCACAGAGGAAGATGCGTGGCAGTCCACCCACCCGGAAAGTACAGTCCAGCTTCGCGGGGTCAGTATACTTGGTTTCCGCAAGACATGGAGCTACTTAAAGCAAACAATAAATTACAGGCATCTATACTGTCCTAATTTTGATTGAGAACGCGACTGTTGTACCATGTATACGAATCATTAGCGAGTGGGCTGATGAAGCAGCAACAAAACTTCGACAGTATAATCATCATGGAGAATTTCAAATATTCTCTTACCTACATATTCCAGCCGCTAATCAACATGGGTTGGAATAAATCTACTACACATGAGAGGAGGCGCATGTATAAGATCGTGCACCTATAAAGGGGCACTGTTCTGAGGAGCAGAATAATGAAAACATATATTTCCATTTTTCGCATCAATTACAAACAGTCAGCAGCATCAACAATTCACCATTACATACAGATTGCCTAAGTTTCCAATCAACCACATGCTTTCAAAACAAGAATCACGTGATCTCCACTTTTAATTTCCAGTAAATTGGTTCAAAGGCTATAAACAATAGGACCGCCCTACGCGTATCTACCACAGCGTGATGGAGGAGGCGAGAGGTGGTGAGTCGGGGCCAAGCCGCTGACGTCATCATGCTCTCTCACACCCCCATCAGGCGATACAGCCTGAAATTTGAACAGGCGAGTTTATAAGCATCCAACTCGAAAAACCGCTTCACACTAATTAAAAGGTTAGCTTCCACAGAAATAAGATGTTCCAGATTTTAACGTTGATCAGAGACTCGATATTCTGCCGAGTAGGGATGAAAGTGGCTATCCTTCCTTTCTATATTTAAATTTGCCTTCTTTACACGAAGGGAATATTTGATCCAGGAGAATTAATCTTAAATATTTCCATATTTGACAGAACCGACTCACCCTAAAACATTTCGCCCTCCTGTGACGTCACCAAAAAGTATAAAAGGAGGAAAGCGTGCACTAAATCTTCATCTTCCTGTCAAACTCGACACGAGGGAAGATCGAGCATTTGGCTACTTTCGTGTCGCAAACCAAATTCTGCTGTTTTCTTATTATTATTTTATGTTATGTTGGCCAAGAGTTATGAAGAGTTAGGAAAGTTTAGTTAGGTTAGGCAGTTCCGCAAATCACCATCATGCGGAGGTAGTATGTCGCTTGCGGAGGACCTTGCCTTGTCCGACAGCTCGGAAGAATCGGCACCGGCTCGCATTGGGAAGAAGTATCCGTGTACAGCTTTATAGCATAATGGACAGCCGTGCAAGTGTGCATTTTCCAGGAACTTTCCGCGACCATTTATTACAGAGAGCATTCTGTGCGGACGGCAAATACCTGTATTGAACTACTCGGTGCAGTGTAACACATGCGTTAGCTTTCAAACATCATGTGTTAATTGTGACATTAAAACCTGGTGAACGGAATGAGAACATAGATATCCTCGCTCCAGGTTTTGAAAGTAGACTTCCAGTCACCGTGATTCCAATGGGAAAAATGTCCAAAACTAAATGCACCAAATGACGACAAACTGACTTTCCACAATTAGCTACACCTTCGACATCTGCAACACATCCACCCACCACCAGCACTCCCTCACCCATCACCGCTGCACCGGCAGCACCCATAAGAAAAGCACCAGCAGCACCTGCAGCATCGGTATTCACACCAACTGTAGTATCCGCACCGACAGCACCCACAGTGACAACACCGGCAGCACACAGCACTTCAACATCATCTGCATCCGTGATAGGACAGCCAATATCGGTAGTGATAACAACTCCTGTGGAAATCAGTGATCCAGTTTTACAGGACATTTCTGACAGTTCAATATCTCTGCTCAGTTTAGTTATCGACGAGCAGATAAGCCTTCCGGAAGCCATCATCCCCACCACCACACCACAGACCAGCACACCGACATCCACTACACCAGTCAGAACCACTCCCGTCGCGACCACCACCAGTGCATCTGCAGATACATCAAGAATTTCATTAAACTTAGGTGCCATCAACATTAGTAACATAAATAATGAAATACCGGCATCGCCGGACCACCCATCATGACCGTCAAGCACGAGTTTGTGCCACCCAAACTCGTTGGGAGAATTTCTCTGCGGATATTTGTGGGCACTATTGTAATAGATGCAGTAGAATGTGTGAATAGGTGTGCGGAAAATAGAACCATTCTTATTTTATTATTTTTGAAATGTTTTTCTTTTTATTATATATGTTTTTATAATTGAAACCTTGTTCCTTGGCTGACTACTGTCATCCTACACAGCTGCACAAAATTCTTGCATAGCTGTGTCACACAAAAATAATCGCTGCGGATACCTGTGTTGTAAATATGTCGTGTGCGAAGTAAGTACACAACACCCCATAGCGAATATGTCTTATTCCCGTCATGCCATCCCAACTATTGCTGGGGCTGTCTGATGAACTAGTTTATATTTACTTTATTAAAATATTATTTTTCTTATTATTTCTCTTCTCACACCAGTACGTCAAGACGGATTGTGGATAGCGAGAGCTATCCGTGCAGACCCGCCAAAACGGGCCACACTGTATGCATCCCTTTATATATCCGGAATGCATACGTAATTCATGAAACTGTGATATTATTACTGTATTACTGTGTTTTAACATATATATGTTTTCTTATATATATATATTATATATATATATATATATATATATATATATATATATATATATATATATATATATATATATATATATATATATATATATATATATATATATATTTATAATATAACCATATTTAATTACGGTATGTTGGAGCTTGTGCATTTTCGGCGGAAATATAATTATCCATTACCAAGAGAGAGCCCATGCGAGCTATTGTTCTAGCCAAATCAGGTAGTAGAATAAAGAAAAAGCACGCACCACGAAATAAAACAAACAAAAAAAGAAAAGGCCTGGGAAAATAATTCCAGGTCAAAAATTAAAACTAAAAGTATGCCCCTCCCCCCTCCCAACCTCTTCTGCACCTCTACGCGCACTACTCTGATAATTACCCATCTCTCGCGTCACAAATCCTCTCGGCTACGCGCCTATTCGGGAAGTCTATAATTCCTGACTAGCGTGCTCCCGCGCGCTCGATCTGCGAAGCGTTGATCGTTTGTCATGGGTGTCAAACTAGAAGGGGGTGGTGTAGCATGGATCGACGGGACAGGTACGTTCTAAGCATGCCCCCGCTGGGTAGGATAGTACACGTGTATAAAGCCCTATGAGAGAGGTTTTGTTAAAAGGGCTAAGTCCGTAAGAATGTGTAGCGTGCATGCACGTGCATCAGAGCTTCCCCGGCAACATGTGTCAGTATTGGAAGAGTGTATGCTTATAGTGTACCGAGTTGGTACTGGTGATTTCTTTAAATCACTCTATTCTCGTCGTTCTTGGTACGGACCGGAGTGAAAACAGGATTTCAGAACTTTTTACATTTTTAAAATCTGACCAGAAATGGCCGAGTTATTGGTAAAAAGCTCACTTAAATTATCTTCAAAATATTGCTTTGACGTCGTAATCGCGTGTATGTATTAAATGAATGGGGAAATGCACTGTTCACGTGATAGCCACGTGGCCACTTCTAGCTGCACGCTGATTGGCTACTGCTCGCCTGCTGATTGACTGGAGCATTCTGCTTCTGACGTCAAGAGTAGTATAAAAGGAGCCAGAAATGGAAAATCGAGAGCACTTCGGCGTGGAAGCTGTCAGCAAGACTGCTGGACAAGCGCAGTGCAAGGCATGGGAGAACTGCTAACTGACTGTGATACCTATAACACAGCAGTGCCATTCGGAATTTAGATCTCCTGCGCCGGTGAGCAGTTTTGGACATCCGCGATAGCAATATTGGGAGCTCCCGGAGGGACATCCGGGGGCAAAATAAAATAATATAAGAACTCCCTCTCTGAAACAACTCACAGAGGAGCTTCTCTGCGGATGGGCCTTGCGGGCCCGATGTAAATTCTACAGGATGTAGAGCCGAGGTGATTCTTGGTGGATAACTCGCCGGATCTTCCGGCCCATGCTGAAAAGTGGCAACAAACTTCCGTGCAACATGTCGCATGTGTTAATTAACTTTTAGACCACAGTCTGGTGGGACTCTGCTCGGTGCGTCGCAAGAGGTATGCGACATATCCCACACCGTGTACCCAGTTTAATATACATTCATATTTAGTTACAACTCTAGCCCTCCTTGATAATGGGAAACTTTCAAACTACCATCATTGGATGGAAACTTTATAACACACTGTGTAAATTTATGTATCAGTTATAATGACTAGCTAAGTGACATCCTTCAACAGATGTTCTTCTTCACCATCTTGAAAGTGAGCCGCATCAACAGTCCGCCTGCAGAAATCTTCTCAGCAACTTCGGAATCATGCCACCTCGCGCTACACATCTGTAGTGCATCAACCCCCATGATTCATGAACTGTTTCCATACCGATGACCAATAGGTACTCATGTAGCTATACTGTTGTAGTATTGTATCATTCATTATTTCCGCAACAGGTACTGATGACTAATAGGTACTTTCCTGGTCTTAAGACGGCATTTTATATTTTCTGTTTCATACTGTACGTATTATCTTAGTTTCCGTCTGCTTACAACTAACAAGCACCATAAGGTCCTATGACCTGATATACTGTTACCACTGTACTAGTTGGTTATGTATATGGCAAGTCGCCATCCTAGTTATTTTGTTTTGTTAATATATAGTAAAACTCTAGGACGCAGTACGCTAGGCTATACTATACAGCAACATTATATCCGCACCATTATATTCCCCCAGCATCAATTTTACACCGAGGTCACTGTTCATGCTCATATTGCTCGAACCTGACATGTGACCGACTAAACCTGGTTATTCTAGCTCGATAGAATAGGTTTAAAGTAGTTAGGGACAATCCCTCCATAAGAGACACATTGTGTACGCCTCTTTTCTGACTGTAGTGGATATGTAGCACCACACACCGGCTAGATTGTATAAAATTGGCCAATTACCGCAGGGCCTCTTTTTAATATCGAGTGATTGTCTCTTTCTGCGCTCCTCCAGTCGTCCTCCAGCTTAATAATTATCTGGACTCCCAATCAACACGTTGGCAGAATCCGACTCTAGGAAACTATTGGGGTTTCCGAGCCGTGATAGCTAAAGTGTTGATTTACATACACTTCCCCAAGTATCTTCGGATACCAATTTAGTTTTAGATACCCCCCACCAATGTAGGAAGCACTGCGAAAAGAAATTATATTATGTACATTGGCCTGCAGTCCATCGGTGGGCATTCTGGAACTTAAACCCAATGACAGGTAAAAATGTTAATTCCGTAACTCACAGGTGATGGACGAGACGCAGATCTCCATCCAACTCGGAATTGTGACTGGGTAAGGTCGTCGAACCCGCCACGCCCTCACGTGAAGGTCACTAGCGATGGATATCTGTCTCTTACTCCCCACCATAAATACTTTTGTGCTTTCTAAATCGCTTTTGTAAACTGTAGCCCATCCTAGTGATGTTATATGTGGTTGCGGGGTGATGGTGACCGGATCAGCATTTGCTTCGGGACCTGTCGCTCCATAACATGTATGCACGCTATCTATCTGAGGAAGATGCTATGTGGGCCAACCTTTGGGAAGCCAGGCATCTTGGCCAGTTACATGTATGTGTCTAAAGATAAGTAGGAATCCCTGCCACTTGCGGCCAAAGCTTGGAAACATAACTAATAACCAAATATTAGGTCAGGATTTAGCAGAAAGCCCACATAAATAAGGCGGCAACTACCAATGCAGTATCTTTGGACCTACATAAGACGGTGACCTATGAATTCTTCAGAAATCATCCATCCCGCCTTCACGTAAACCAGCCTATTAATTATAGTTTCACTAGGATTGAACCACCGTACTTAGCTTTTTGTTTGAACAAAAGAGTTGTCCTTTTTGACAGCTCTTTTCCTCCGCTTCGGCGTTGAAGGCATTTTCCTGTGACACAGGCCCGCACGAGGCACTTTCCTCTCGTAACAATAATATTGTGTATGTGTTAGGTGTATATTGGTTTATATTAAGCTATTCAAGTAGCCTCGTTGCGATGCTTCCTTGCAGGGATATCTCTGCGGATTTACGAATCTGTGTGATACCTTCGGCGAGCCCACGTAGAAAGAACACCATGTTAGCTCTATGTACTGTATTATTTTCGCTCATTTACTAGCAAACGAGTACCATTATTTGTGTAGTCTTTACTCTTAATAATTTCCATCATGTCCAGACTTTTAAATTAATTAATGGACCAACATACCGGTGACGCGAGCAGTTGGAACGAGACCGTGAGGTTCAATCTCAGCGGCAATGGTCGCACGGCCCCTCTGGAATGTCATCGTTCCACCGGCTCCAGATGCCGGTTTTTGTACCTTCCGGAGAGTCGCGATACGGGATCCGTAACCCAGAGAACCATAGCTAACCAGCCCTCCCGCGCATCCTGTACATGCGGTGCAACGGAGTGGAGCAACATAGCGGGCCAGCGCATACCTCCACGAGCTACACTATGAACTGTTTTCAGCAATATACTTACATCTCTAAGAGACACATTTATGGATGCATCCAGAAAGCAAACAACAAATTCGGAATAATAAAAGAATGGGCCTTTCCAGTTTCTTCATCAATCATATGACGTCATATTAAAAAACGCGACGTGTAGAATAGCGTCATAATCAATGACGTCATAAATGACAGAGACAAGTACATCACGAACGCATAATTGGTGACGGACTAAGCGTTGCTGTACGAATTGTATGTCTTTACTATTTAATAAAGCTACTGTTGAATATTTTGAAACTAATTTGAGTGGGCGCTGTTGCTGCCATTGCTTAACTGTATATTTTTCTGGAAATCGATAGTCAGAGAGCTCAGGGATCGATCAATCCCACCACAAGCTAGATGTGGGTGGAGCTTGACTAGACAAATTTCTAAGGAAAGCCGCTAACTAAGATGATGCAAAAATTAAAATGCGTATAAAGCATATGAATGAAAAATGGCTGGTATGCTATGAATATTCAAAAGAGTGAAATGTATGGAGATATTACGCGACATTCCTTGTGCCTATGAATGGTGTCCGCGCAGGTTATACATATGCAGTTGCTTTACATGTGTGATTGGGCCAAATATGTTCCCCAACAGCGTAGTAATGGAGGAATCACGTTTTAGCTATGCACCGCCCATCTTTAGCTAAGCCCATACGTTTTGCCCGTGTTGAGATTGATCGATCCCTGTACTCTCTTGTGGATAGTGAAGCACAATTTCCACACTATAAAGGTAAGCTGTTGAATATTTTGAAACTAATCCGACTAAGTGCTAGCGCCTAAGTAAATTTGTTTCAAAATATTCAACATAATGTTTATTAAATAGTAAAGACATACAATTCGTACAACTTGACGGACTATTAAGCATCTATGACGGACTAAATCGCAACGTCAACCTACACGTGGCATCGTTGAATATGACGTCATATGATTGATCGATAAACTGGATTCCTCTATTAAGCATGTAAATGATTGGAACATATTTTTTTAAAACAAAAGATTCAGATACTCTTAATAAAGTCAAGACAAATTTGTACAGTTGCACAATCATCTATGAATGGATCCATTTAGCTATGCCCCGCCCTTATCTAGCTATGCTCCGCCTATGCTTTGCGCATGTTGGCATTGACTTACATACTTTAAATCCTGAATTCTCAGAATCCCAATTTCATGGTAACTTTACAGCTAACTAGTGGCAGCAACAGCGCCCAGTCAAATTAGTTTCAAAATATTCAACAGAATGCTTATTAAATGTTTATTAAATGGTAAAGACGTACAACTGGCGGACTCTCCCAGATTCCTGAATGAGTATTTCTGTCACTTATGATTGTGACGTCAGCCTACGTGTGTCGTAATGAACCATTCCATGTTATCCATCCATCATATGACGTCATATTACGTAATAATCAACGACGTGACGTGTAGGGTAATGTCATAACCATGACGTTAAGAATGACCCCATTTAGTCCGTCTTAATTAACGCTTAATAATCTGATAGGTTGTACGAATTGTATGTATTTACTAATAAACATGTAAAATAAAATATTTTGAAACTGATTTGACAGTGTTGTTGCCATACGCAGCAACAGCACCCAGCCAAAAATATTCAACAGCTTACCTGTATAGTTTTCTGGAAATTGCTAGTTAGTGAATTCAGGGATCGATCGATCCCAACACGAGCGAGGCGGTGGGTGTAGCTTAGCTCGAGATGGACGGAGCATGGCTAAAACTGGAAAGGCCTATTGATTATGATATCATATACTTGATCGATAGATTGGATTCATCCATTGAAATACAACTTCGACTTCTACTTTACGCCAGGGCGTAACTTACACCCTTTTCGGGCATACTGGTCCATGAGGGTTTTAGTTTTCGTCACAGATAATGAGCAGGTATGCAACAGAGCACTTGATACAGCGCCTTTGAGTATGTGTGTCGAGTTCCCCCAATGTCATTATGTGATTATGCAACGTATGTATGTGCCCATGCGCATATATTATATATTATTATTTATTATATCTTTCATAGAAGTGATTCTTTTTGCAATATATATAAATTACTCATTCATTGCAAAAAGAATCACTTCTATGACCAACTCTTCTCTGGGATTAAAGTTAGATGAGAAGTTACACATTCAATAGAAGATATTATCAAGCTTAGAATCAGGCCTTCCTGGTTGTCTCTGCATGGGGTGGACCCCGGAAAAATATAAATTTCAACCACTAGGCAAACTACGTAGATACCGAAATTCGTGGGTGGGGTGGGGTGCAAAAAATAAATTTACAAAAAGAAAGCTACATTATCTAATAGTCATATCCGCAATAATTCGTCCGACTAAAACTAGTGTATTTAACTTTTTATTTATATAATGTTGGCATAGTTGACAGTAAGAGATGAAATACACTCTCGAGTATAATTTCAAAATATTTCCATATCAGTTCATCATTGGAATTCAGTATTTTTTTCAGGAAATGTTAGTAAAATATAATAAGTTCGAGCCAATCGATGCCGTCTATTTACCGTCAGAACTTCCCTCTTGGAGCAGCTAAATTCCACTGTAGGCTTACTATTTCCCAGTCTATCAGGCTACAAAATACCATGGCGGTGGACCTTCCCCCTAAACGGCATAAATTTGGGGAGAGTGGGAGTCCTCACATCAACGATACCATAACCCACCCCACACCCCACAATCAAAGTTTCAATCCATCGCCACTCCTTGCAATTAAGGGGGTGGGGCGGGGGTGGGGGGGGGGGGTCTTCCATAAACATATATATATTATCTAGAAACGTATACTCATGTAATTGTCACATGTGTAGACTAACTATATTTTAATGATATTCTTAAATGTAGGCCTACATTTAGCACACATAGCGCGGAATACACATTATCATTAGACTTTTTGCAAATTAATCATTTATATTTAATGTTTTCTTGACTCATGTGGCCTATATTTACTATATCTATGCCATTATTTATTAATTAGATCCTATTCTGTAAACAGCGTACAAAATATGTCATGTATAAGTACAAGCAGGCGTGTGCCATATTACTCTAGACAATATCGCGAGATATATATATATATATATATATATATATATATATATATATATATATATATATATATATATATATCGTACCCCCTTATGTCACAATGTTGGTAATATAGTGTCAATGAAAATCAGCTTAAAACTTGAATAGTGAGTAATTACTCTTTGACTGGAAGCTGTTATCGCTTTAGGCCCAGTCAAAGCAATTTCAAAATATTCAACATCTCACCATAAATCTTTGGCTATTCTCCGATTTTCGCAGTTAAGCATCGTGAAGTATCGTGGTCTTGTATCGAATCTCGTCATATATCGAAATGTCCAAAAATCGTGCACCTTTAGGTACAAGTGGCATAGCAATAGTATGGTCAACAGGTGCAACCACTTTTATGACGATGAGCATTATTAATAGATTTCGTAGAACTAGTCTATACTTGTCATGCTATGTATCATAGCATTCATAGGGCCTATCATACAACGCAAACGGCTCAAGTTCAGTTATAGCCCCGTAATAACTGAGATGTACTTTTTGAGGCTCAAAAGTAGGCCTACATCTCAGTAATAACAGGCCCACAATTGACCTAATAAAGCCTTGCAAACTCGTTTAGAAAATGCACACACAATGTCTAATATGTGAGGTTCAAAATAATATTTATTTATTAGCAGTTTCATTTTGCATGTGCACAATTAGTAAGATTATTTCTTTAGCTATGTTTTCTCTCGGCGGGCGCATTCAGTTCCCAAACGATGTAGGCTTACAAGATGGTTTTGTCGTTGATAGGCCAATAGAGATCCGATCTGTCATTCAAGTATCGGACGCCAATTAACGTCATAGTCAAATACGTCGTCACATATTAGCTGACGTCACAATGAAAATTACGCCCCCCCACCCCACCCCACCCAACCCTTGAGTGGAGGAGATAGGCCGGGTGGGTGGGAGATTATTTTGGAAAACTGCAACCCTAGATAGAACATTTGGGGGTAAAATTGGGGAAGGGTTTAGGAGTGGTTAGTGCTCCACGAAGTATGGTGTTTTGAGGGCTTTCCCCGTGGAATTTAGACTCTCTGAGAAGCCATTTCAGACAGTATTTCTAATAAATTGGACAAATAATGTGTGTGGTGAGGTGGGGGTATTTGGATCTGGCGGCCTTATTTGCAATAGCCGGTGGGGTGAAAGGGGTGGTGGTGGTGGTGGTGGTGGTGGTGGTGGTGGTGGTGGTGATGATGTTGGTGGTGGATTGATTCCCCTGGATGGGGTGGATTCAAACTGCGTGAACAGAATGAACTAAATCTAACATTTGTACACGTCTTTCTGTATCTGCTCGTACAATAGAGGCATCCAGCCCGTCATTAAAGTATATGACATCATAATCGAATATGTTACATATTAGCTGATGGCACAATCAAAATAGCGTAGTTTCGTCGCGCAAATCGAAAGGTCCATCATGAATTTGAACAAATCGCGTGTGCGATTTACAATAATAAATATTCTGTTGGATATTTTGAAACTAATTTAACAGGAGCAACAGCCCCCGTTGCTGCCAGCAACAGCTCCCAGTCATACCAATAAAAGTAATCTTGTTAGATCTAAAAGCTTGTTAGTAAATCTGTAACATATAAATATGTGACAGGTTTTCTATTTTTCTTAAACTTCTGTTATATTGCTACCGCATATGAGAGATGGAATACCAATGGATACATTTTCTTGAGAGAAAATATTCAGTGAGTAACTACGCTGTTGCCCGCACGCATAGCGATTTTTACTTCCGTCTCATAGGCATATGACGTTCAAATTGTCATGTCTTTGAAAACATTAAGAGAGATGGTCGCCCTGTTGAACAATTGGTCAGATGTTGTTTTATTTTTATGCGTTAGACATTCTTCAATAACACCGGTTCTACTGAAACAATCGTCTCCACACGTGGGTAGATGCTGAAGACACGTGCCAATTTTGGGGTCAATATCTGAAGCGCAACAGCAACAGCTTTCAGCAACATTGCTTTAAAAATAGACATTTTAACACATCTTTCACTTGCGTTCCGCGGGGACATCATTCCAGAGCACTCGGCGCGCGAAAAATCGGCTTTTCTAGATTTGTATATTTTATCATGTAATTAATGCGAAAACAGCAGATTGTCAATAGTTTGCGGATTAACAAATCGTTTTGAAACGTTTTCCCTACAGAAGGCAATGCTGGTTCTAATGGAGCGATCTTCAGCAAATTTGGGTGGATGTTCGCCTGGAAGGGGGTTGGGTGGGTGGTGCCGTGGTGGTGGTGTTCTCGATGACAATTTTAGTGTCAAAAGCTAAAACCCAACATCACCAGCTTTCAATAACATTGTTTCCAAAATAGAACAATTTTACCTCACGGTGGCCCGAAAAAAAATTAAATACATCAACGACGTGGGAGATTGGACACAGTTGTCATTGGTTTTGGATATATTTGTTCGCGTAAAATAAAATCCCCTGGAATAATATTGCTCGTGCGCTGTAAGATTAATAGATAAATAAAAAAATCAATTATATCCACATTAACCCGATTAGAGCAATTTATTCTGACATTTACGCAATTAAACTGTTTATGCTAGCATATCTTACTCCGGGCTAAATTTGCTCGCCAGGGCGTACAGACGAACGAATAAAGTGACGCAATGTATTAAAATATCAGTGAGCAGTTGTCCTAATTATTTATATAAGAAATGTAACCACTTACACTCAGAAAGGTATAACTATCATGATGTGCATCATGTGCAGGCATTCTGCCTGTTTCAAAACATGATATAGTAGTGCAGTGAAGCCTGTAACGATCTCATGGGGATGACTGTGGCCACGGTAGACTATAACTGTTAAAATCGAATAACATAACACACCAGTACAATGCCATACTTCGTCTTGGCATATTTAATTAGAACCCTCACAACCACCACCACCACCCCACCATGGATCGCTTTATTGTGCGGGTGATGCCAACACGATATATTATTATAAAATAATATTGCAATGGTTAATTTCTGGCCAATCAATGTAATCTAAACGTCAACAGCTACTGCTGAATTGTCAATCTACGGTTCTCGCTTAAACCTTAATGGCTAAATTGCTCAAGAAAATGAAGTTATTTGCTTATTGAGTGCCAATTTTCAGGCCAAGAGAAGGATATTTTTGGTAAATTTACCACTTGAGTGACTGGCTCGACGCGACCATTCTCGATTTAGTATGCTGTCCAAAAGGTCGTTTGAAAGTCACGAACACATTCTTAGTGCACTGTGATTTAACATTTTACTGTTTACCTTCAGTCATGCGAAGGAGCAAAAATGTTGTTGAGTGTTGAGCTCAATTCACCTTTCCAGAGTACCCACCCATGATATCATGTCATAATGAACTGCGTGATGTGTACAATGACATCATAATGAATGACGTCATGAATGACGTCGATAAGTACGTCAAGAACGCATATTTGAAGACGGTCTATGCGTTGTTGTACAAATTGTTTGCTTTTACTATTTAATAAATATTCTGTTGAATATTTTGAAACTAATTTGACTGGGCGCTGTTGTTGCCATAGGCAGCAACAGCACCCAGTCAAATTAGTTACAAAATAGTCAACAGCTTCCCTGTATAGTTTTCAGGAAATTGAAAGCTAGGGCATTTGGGGATCGATCAATCCCAACACGGCGAGGTGTGGGTGGAGCTTATCTAGTGATGGGCGGGGCATAGCTAAAATGGAAAGGTCCATTGGTGGTCGATTCTGGATGAAAGCGGTTGAAGGTGAGTTACTCACTTTCGATAGTAAGATAACCGGATACTGACTAACTGCATTCGAACACAGCTGAATATCACCGCTATCAAGCCAGCACATATCCTTTCCTGAGGGTTATGAAACAGTATTAGAGGAAAGAAAATGTGTTCGTGTTTTAGAAATATCTTAAATTAAGACAAAGCATATTTGTTAAATAATGTGCTAACTATCTGTTAGTTTATGGACACTTTAACTAACTAGACGCACAGATGCCATTTTAGATTTAGTTTGGCATATCCATTTTTTTAAAACCATTATCAATGACTGTTTGCGACATCAATTAACGGCGATTGTCGACGCCGATGACGACAACGATAGGTAGGCTATGGCTTTACAACGCAGCTTTGAACCAGTTGCAAATGTCCCGCTGAAAGGAATGTTGTCGAGAATGTACCCGTAATCTATTCTGGTATGGCACAACTCTATTAGTGCAGGGTGCATTCGTGCAAGATGAGGTAGCGAAGCTAGGGACTCGTTTTTTGTAGCACCAGAAATCACATAGATTTCAATTGCGTCTGAGCAGTTTGTGAGATTGTCAAAAGATCACAGCAGGACAAAGCTGCATGAGAGAAACTGCCATTCAGAGAAGAGGAAAACGTATCACAAGCCAGGTTTTTATGTGCAAGACATAGATTTGATAAGCGCGGTCGTTTTAAATTAGTAAACACGACAATAGTGAAAATATAATTAAGCTGGCCTACTAAGTACGTTTCAGAATATATGTTGTGTCAAAATCCTTTATATGGGAGAGCAAAACACTTGGTTGTCCAAAGATAGCTGCGCAAGATGAACACAATAAGCGGAAATATTTTCTGATAGCCTAGATCGCGCTCCTAAATTAAGATACCAGAGGGATCTTCATTCTACTCACGCGCCGAAACCATTAGTGCCAACGAAATTATTTAACAAATATGCTTTATCTTAACTTATGATATTTCTAAAACACGAAACCATTTACTTTCCTCTAACACTGTTTCATAACCCCAGGAAAGGATATATGCTGGCTTGATTGCGGTGATATTCAGCTAGGTTCGAACGCAGTTTGTCAGTATCCGGTTTTGTCCATAGCTTTAATTAATTTTCTGTGAACATTTCGAATAGACATCTTTATTCTTGGAGTCATCTGTTTGATTCAATTTAAATGGTTTTGCTTTACATGTGAAAAGTGATACGGCGATATTAATATGTGTAACAGTTTTCAATAACAGAGATCTAAGATGTAAAGTTATACTTCTTTGAATCCTAAGCCCCCATGGTTCTAGGTAACTATACGCTACCAGTAAGCTGTCGAATATTTTAAAACTAAATTGACAGGCAATAGCTCCCAGTCAAATTAGTTTCAAAATCTTCAACATAATGTTTGTTAAAAAGCAAGTCCATCAAGGATACAATGCGTACACCTGGCGGACTAGTTTCATGGCGGAGTAATCTCTCTCAATTATAATTGTGACAGCATGGTACTTGGCGTAATTGATTATTACGTCAAATACTTGAGTGGCAGTCCGGATTCATCCATTAAATGCGCGGGTCCAAATATGACAATTCATTAAAATACACATTTGATCGTACTGAAATATGCAAAATGAAGATGTTAAGTCTTCAGAGATAATGTAGGTAGAATAGCTTAGCGAAGTGGTGAATGATGCGTACAGTCCCTCTCCCCGTACCCGGATTAAGGCAAGAGATAACGGAGCTACAGCCCTGCGGCCACGAAAAATAAAAAAAGAATTATCGCATTTTTACCGATCTACTTTTTAATCAAAGTATATCTGAATTTCACAGTCATTATATACGTAAGCTATTGAATATTTTAGAAAGTAATTTCACTAGAAGCTGATGCTGCATTAGTCAAAATAGTTTTAAAATATTGAATACCATTTTAACACATACGTAGCGAATTTATTATATAGCATCATCATCATCATCATCAGCAGCAGCAGCAGCAGCAGCAGCAGCAGAAGGAGGATGAGCAGCAGCAGCAGCACCAGCAGCAGCAGCAGCAGCAGTAGTTTTTATTATTGTCAAGCATTAGTTCTATGGACCCTGTCATTGACGACGCACTGGCACTAGGCTGTAGCTCAGTCATCATCTGGAATGTAATTTTTATCTTTTTTCAATTTTCGACCTGAGGCGCCTTCGGCCTAGCGTTTGGGAGACGAATGTTCTACCACGAGAGCAGAATCTAGAATACAAAAATCCTCACCGTGCCAGCTTTTAACCACCCGTCTCACGAGTAGTAGGATCTAGTAGTCGTCCAATTAACCCCGGTCCCAAATAGGCTTAATCCGTCTCTGACAACTATATATAGCATATATCTACGCTAATAATCTTTACCCCAGATAAAAATAGACAAACAAATAAATTACAATAATTTTTTGTGCGCATTTCGAATAAACATGATGATAAATCATTGCTGCATAGCTGAAACTGTCGTAGATTAAGTAGGCCTTATCACGAAATATAATCAACATTATGCCCTTGACCTGTGGTTTAGAGCTGGAGTCTCCCAAAAAAATCATTAGTATTTAGATACCACTCGAAATTTTCAGATCCAAAGCATTGAAATATCGTAATGGATGAATCCAGATTTAGCCATGCCTCGCCCATTCCTAGCTAAGTCCTTCCCACGCCTTGTCCGTGTTGGGATCGATCGAACTCTGAACTCCCTCAATCTAAATTTCCAGAAAACTATACAGGCAAGTAGTAGTGTCGGGAGTAAAATGACACCACCTCCCTCAACTGGATTTCCATTTAGACAAATGAGCCCCCACCTCCCTCAACTGGATTTCCATTTAGACAAATGAGCCCCACCGCCCTCTCAATCCCTGGCTCATAGGTTGTTGAGACGGGGCCACCACGGATCGCCGAACGGCTGCCAGGGCAGTAGGATCATCCCGACATCACTACTACCAGGGGCTGAAGGCCCATTTAGAGACAAGCCTCCACAGTGATATACACCACTGATCGCCATCAACCACTGGGCCGGCCTCTCTCTCTCTCTCTATTCTGTGTAGGCTCAGACAAACACGTAGTCTCTGCCAGAGTCGCATCAGCATAATGGGACCACCCATAGGGGCTTTCATCTACCTTGACAATGCTCACCTGGTAGGAGGCTAAAGTGATTAGCATGTGAACCACGGCAGACTCTGGCATGTTCACATGTTATGCAGAGAATCTGGTGCTGAGCAGGGGGCTCCAGCAGACAGCCACGACCTACCCTCTCCACCCCATAGAAGTGGCAGACAGACTCGATCTCTTTACGTGGGTGAAAGCGGTTGTAAATGTTTCTCCGCAAGGGGTTGACCCAAGGATTGTACTGGGGGTGATCTCGGAAGTGGGCCCACTTGGCATCCAATATCATGGCAGTCTCAGCGCCCTGTGCCACTGCTGTGGACGCTAGCACGAGCAGTATGATGAGAATCATGGCTATATATGAAGAGTTAAACTGAACAGAGTGAACCCCTCGAGAAATATCTGTGCCAGATCGAGCCCTGTTCCATCCGGATCGATAGTGATCTTCATCCCCTCACGGGCAGGGGCTAGCTGCTTCACTCTGCCACTGGCTAAGAAACGTAGCTCTAGGACTATGTGAGTCATTTGCGGGCTAGTGAGTTTGACTTGCTGAAGCAGTTCAACAGCACCCGTGACTTTGGAGACATGTGACACACCATCTACCCGTAGGGTGCCCTCCTGGAGGTTAACAGCTTCTTCTGGTCCATCGAATGGACGACGCAGCAGGCGCTTTCCACCTGTAACCCCGATCCGGGGACCCACCCTCGTCAGGGAGACACCTTCACCTATGTAGGTGAGGAAGGATGATCCCCGATTGTAGAGTTTTTGAACTGTCCCATCCTTTTTCACAACAGTGGAGAGGGGAGTAACCTCTATGTCAATTACTGCGGGAGGCCTATATAGGGGCAACCATGTTTGCCAGTCACCCGCAGGTCCAGCGCGGTACCACACTTCATTCTTCTCAAATATGAACTGCAGGTTTTTTGCCAGGGTCAATAGCAGGCCATCATGAGCCATCGGCGGGGGCACCGCTCGAATAGGGTTTGACCAGATAAAAGCTGAGGTCGTTATTTAGGGTGTTGATGTCTGCCACCTCTGTATCTGAGAGCTCAATCAACGGCTCGAGGATGTACTTCCTCTTCGGGAAATCGTACCGAAACACGATCTTGTGGCCATCTATGTTGCAACACAGGTGCTCCTTCATCACATCCTTGAGATCTGTGAGCAGCTCCACCCCATCACCACCAATGGGGTGGAGGGAGAATGCCTTTGAGCTTTCTTCGTACTGTAGGGCGAATGACTTGCCATTGCTCTCTTCTACCTTGGCAGCATCAACTACGTACACATCTGCCAGGTCAGCAAGACCAGTCGAGTGAGCAAATATGGGTTCCATAGCATGCTATAGGAGGGGTTTAAACAAGACATATAACCATGGCGATTATCCGACTGCTGCTCTCAGGTGGTGAGAACGTAATCTCACCCTCTCTAGCGGGGAGACGGGTGGTACAGTACCATGTAGAATGGGTCCCCTTTGAGATGCCACAGCGGGGCACAACATACATACACGCCGATGTGCTACATCAACCTCTGGGCAGTGCACACAGCAGCTCACTGGTAGAAGTCGACCGGGACGTGATAGAGTATCTGCCAGGTGCCAACAGCAACTATATGCCAGCACGGATGGGATATCGAACGCCCATTTAGAGTTTACACTCTTATTACGCATTGACCTGATGACAACATGATATCACACCAGGAATATCCGAGATGATGAAGAGCCTGCTACAGGGTTGCCCCTTCATGACCCCTGCACAGATAAAGGCCTTACATGAACAGATGCTCACACTGCAACATGAAGGAGAGCAACTACAGTGGGAGAGCTGGTATTAACAGAACACGTGCCTTGCAAGGAGGCAAAGGAACAGTGAAGGTTCCCGATACTGCCAGGCCCTCCTGGAGGAGAATAAGTGGGACGATGGCTTCACATACGATGATGAGCCAGATGCAGCAGAGACCATGGACGATGCAGCGGAGACCGCGGACGAGGATGAGCCAGAGAGTAAGCAGGACAATGAGCCAGATGTCTTCACATACGACGATGAGCCAGGTGTCTTCACAGACGAGGATGAGCCAGATGTCATACAGTGGGAAGAGGAGATGGTGCAGAAGTGTAAGACCAAGAAAGCCATCCAGCGGGGGACCTACTATCTTGGTCATAAGGTGAAGTTCCAGATGTCACGTCTCAGAAAGATACTGGCACCCCCCATAGTGCTGTATGACCTCTGTCTAAGAGACATCTGTCTCGACACCTGCAAGCTGGCACGGTTCGCCAGGCTCTCAAAAATGTACCCTTCTAGGACTCATGAGCAGATTCTGCAGGTGATACAGGTTTAATCTCCAGGTATACTATGGCAAAATCAGAGTGGCGGAAGCAACCAGAAATATACCCCTCCCTGATGGCTGTCGAGGGCGGTACCATCCATGGCTGGCGACTCCATCAGATAGATACCATCAGATAGAATCTCGGCCATGATGCAGAAAAGTACAGCAGAACGCGCAGGTGATATGAGACAGCCTACATCGTCCTCGCACGTACAACCACTGCTGCGGGTGTGATTGGAGCTGTGCTGGGGTGGCAGCTGTGGAAACTGTCGCTACAGGGGTGGGGGCCATCGTCGCCATCCCGCTGGGTGGCGTGATACTAGCCGCCACTGTCTTGGCCATAGGCTTGGTGGTGGGGCAGTGGCAGATCACAAGGAGGCTGGAGAAGCATGCTAAGTACGTGGCACTGGCACAGAGTATGCTACGGATTATCGACGAGTCTGTCAGCAAAGCTCTCGAGAATGGTCAGGTCACTGATGAAGAGTACCACCATATATTGAAGGTCCAAGCCATGTACACATGAAGAAACCTAAATTGCGACGGCAATACCTCAAAGCCTCCAGCGGGCGAGTTGATATGGAGGAGTTAAAAAACGAGATGGTACGGCGCGGTCACCTCGCGGGTCTCTGGAGTCGAGATGACTACAAATAGTGTGCTGCCTGTACGGTAGCTTTAAGAACACCAGTATAGATGGCCTTCCCATTGAACCTCACGACAGCCATCCGGAGCCAACCACCCCTCCTGGGTACACACTTGACTGGCCTGAGAGGTCTGCTGGATGATATACCAGAGTTAACACCATTCTCCATCACAGTGGATGGACGGTCCTGAACCAGCTTCTCCATCAACCCATGACCGCTGACCAACCACCCCATCACCACCAAGGACACGAAGCAAGCTCATACTTGGATGGCTGCTCCAAGCCTCTCATTCTGGAATCAGCAGCTGAACTGTGCCATGTTGTGTGCCACGGCAGGATGTGGAGTAAGTTCCACCCTGCTTCACTCCTATTCTGGTACTCCTGAAGCTGTCCTCATCGCCAGGTGTCTCAGATTCCACGTGTACATCACGGTGCGATGAATCCTCCATGAGCTGGGTGCAAGCCTCCCTGATACAAACGTCTTCAACCCACAGCTCAACAGTCATAGCGTCTCAGCGGCCAGCAGACTACAGAGAGAGTTCAGCAATCACCCAGACTATTGGTGGCATGGTGGTGACAACAGAGGTCTAGGAGTTATGTTCGGTGACCTGAGACGTGACTACTCACGATTCCCCTATCGAACCCCCCGATGAGTAGGCTGTCGGAAGACAGCGACATTCTCATTTGATCCAGACTTTGACCCTGGAGTCTGATCCGACGCCCCGCAAGGTAGCTCGTAGCAAGCGACTGGCACCTACAGAAGCACCGAAGGTGCATAAGATGGGTAAGGGGGGTCGACATGGATGTCGATCAACCAGGTATGAGTGACGTCCTAAGTATGAGTCACCGATGGATACTTCAGCAACTCCCGGTGATGATGTACTGATGGACACCTCAGAGGATGTACCCGAGCCTGCCAATGAACCAATGGAAGTGCTTCCATCGCACTCCTATAATCTGCGCAAGCGCAGTCATGGTCCCAAATTTGAGTCGGCCGTTAAGCGTGCTAGGATTGGCACATTTGGCTGGTCCAGACATGCTGACTTTGTAAACCGTATTGAAGCCGTTATAAATCGACATGGTATGTACAAGTTTTAATCGGTGTTAGATGCTCTTAATGGTAACATTGTGTTTATCAAGTAGCATTGTGAATTTTTGGTTTGCGTTTCGAAATGAATAATGAATCTGTTTAGAGTCTTCGTGTTGTCTATGATTTCTGTAAGTATAGTTCATGGAAGGGATAGAACTATTAAATAAGTTCCTTAAAGTCGATGAATATGCGACTGTTACTTGGATGTTGCATATCACCGCCTCCGTTTTTCCTGTTGAGAAAATGTTATTGTGGGTATTTTACCCTTGGATAATGATGCTGTCCGCAGCCAAATGGGTACCCATAAATGGACGATTTTCCGATGATTATCATAATTTTGCTGGAGGTGAGTGGAAATATGGACCATAATCACGGTATATGATCGCGGGATGACATTATGTAGGTCTTTTGGCCTTTGCGTACGACTATAGGAGTGTTGGATCGTATCGATTGGATTGTAAGTTGTTAACCAATGCGACTGACAGTTCGTGTATGGTCAAGCTGTCAGAATCCAATGAAACTTCGAGTAAGTTATTTGCCCACAAGGAAATTGGAGTGGTGTTGCAAACATTCGGTGAGCGGAGAGAGGTACACTGTGGAGGACAGTTGACTGACCGATGTGATGTATCGAATGCCTTGTATGCGTTGATGTCGAGCGAATATGATTATAGTGGGAAGGGATGGCGATTCGAGCATATGCAGACTTACAGAAGGTCTTATAGTCGGATCAGCCTAGCAGTAGATGTTCCGAGATTGGATGTGGCTGGTGTGCTGAATCAGTCTCTAATTGTGAACCATTTAAAGGTCGAAAAATGGGACCATTTACGGAAAACGAAGTACGTGCCCTTGGCACCACTATCATAGTTGACCCAGCGATGGTCGAGAGCATCGGTGTCCGCTCGTTGTTTTCTTACTCGACGGCTTCTATCGTCGCATTTATTGTAATTCTATTTGTGTTATATAAGTGTGGAATCCTGTACCGCATGTGGATGTGCTTTTCACGATAAGCCACGTGCGGTACGGATTCCTACGTCTGGATCTTCCCGGTTTCATCAGTCGCAGCAACCTGCAGTGCTGTATGGTCCGACAAACGTGCCTAATGGGGGTTCGCTGCCTAACATGAACCATGGAACTATGGACCCCACGGCAGATGGCTGGGTAGATGTGGACATTCATGCGGATACTAATTCCGGTATCCATTTACCGTCATCCACGTATGAGGATATATGGACCTTATTGATTCATTGATTATATTGTTTCGTTTGACTGTTTCTACTCAATTTACTGATCGTACTGTTTTATTCTGATGTTTATTTTTCATTTATATTGATTTGATAGTGAATTATCGTTTTGTTAATTTCGTACTGTAATGATCACATGGCTGTTTTCTTTAATTTACTGTATTAACTGTTTTTAATTGTTTAGCTGAAGTAGTATTAATTGTTTTATTTTAGGTTCGTTTTGTCTGGATAGCCCTGGTATAGAGTGGTTTTGGTTGTTGATGGTGCACAACGAGTTAGTTAACGCTCTCTTAAGGCCTTAAGAGACGGCTAATTAACTTTGGTTGGCGGGCATGTGTAAATATGGGATTGTTTTGTGGGAAGTCATGACCCCACAGGGTGTCTTATATTTTCGAGTAAGACCCTAAAGAAATTATGCTTTGAAAATACCAGGTGAGCTAAAGGTCCAGATGACATCTTTGATATTGGTAATATATAATCGTAGTTCTGATAAATAGGAATCAGCACAGTAGCTGGTTCAAATAGTTATTGTTGACAAAACATGTCCACCACCAGGATGGTGATAGCCATGTATATTTCTGATAAATGGATAGAGTGCTAAATGTAGTACGATGAAACTAATGGATGAAATTATAGAATGATATTTGAAATGAACGAATTAATTGGAAAGGATTCTGTGGTTCTGAGTTGATGTGTATTTGGAAATAGTTTGGATGAAAGTGGTTTTTGTTCAGTCGGCACACACTTTTATAATATTCAGCAGTTGTTGATAATTGTAGTTTAGAAAATAATCAAGGAATAATAATCAGTGTTGGGATGAGTGAAATTGAACGTGACAAATGGACTTTGTTGATGAAGTAGGCGATCTAGTCTCTCACACGAGGGTAGAACAACAACACCTGGCAATAAGATCATACAGCTCATGTGCCTATACACCCTAGCATTCTAGAGGCTTATCCATCGATAGGTAATGGACCAGACATGGACATTGTAGCGTCCTTTAGGAATGAATAACATAATTGAAACTTGTGTATCAACTATATGTCACTCATACAATGGTATGCAACAACAACACATTCTGTAATGTTGTTAGTTAGCTGGCAGATCACATCAAATCAGAACCGGTACCCACCACTTTATCTATGTGAGGCACCATCTCCCTGGAAGAATATGACAGAGTATGATTGGTTAGGATGACGTCATAACCAACCGGCGTCAGTCAAACTCTGTAGTAAAGAATAATGTAGAATAGGTTTGTGCTCCAAGCAAGAGATAAAGGGGATCGTTGATTGGTTGAGAAGACCAATGTTTATCAGGTCAGAACTTCTAGGAAGAGATAAGCAGAGGTTGATTGGTGGACTGACTGTTAAGACCAATTAAAGTGTGCTTATAACATACCTAGACGAGTTATTCGAATAGATTCGAAAGAATCTAATTATTGTCTTATCTATAGAACTTGATTATTAGAGAGAATCGAATTGTATATAAGGCGAGATTTCGCACTGAGAAATTATTCAATCCACCATCGTGAATCACTGAGCGTCACGCTGACGGTCAGCACTTTGAGCTATTGCTTGGCATAATGGAGCTCTGTCATACTTCAAGTTAGATTAGCTACTTGTTAGTTTTGTACATTGATTGTACTAGTTTGATTGTGAGCGATTTTGCTCTTACATTAAAGTCTTGTATATTTGTGAATAAAAAGTTTAACTTACGTATATGTAAGTCCGTCGTTAAGTCAAGTTTATTAGTATTAGGAACATAGCCTTGAGCTGGAGGAAACCTCCAGTCCTTACCTGAGAAGCATCACGTCAGATAGGCCCAGCAGTCAATAGTAAAATATCGTCACCTACCATCTGTCAGATGAGGCGAGCCGGACTGCCTTCCTCCTTCTCCGCTACCGATAGTTGTTGTCGCAGCAACATTATCCGCCTACCGGTAATGAAGCGGGATTCACTACTGAATAAGAAGAGGACGTCGTCATCGAACCCCGAAGATCCGAAAATCTTCAACCTGTAACGTTTGACCCATACCTCATACGAGACTCATGGGGCGAGGTAGTTCAGCACATCGAGAAACCGTAGCTCAGGTGTTATGAGGAACGTGGTCTGACTAGCCTTCTCAGCGACTTTCACTGTACCTGTACTGTCAGTCAGCTCATCGACAAAGTACTTCTTGATGAGGTTCAGGTCATACTGACCAGAGTTGAACCCCAGTACAGGCACTTGGTCTCACCACTCATTGATTAGCCGCTGCTGTTGCTTTGGGAGCTTGTCCAGGCCTGTCAGTATGTACTGTGCCCTAACCCTTGTCCGGATTAGAGATGCTCGCTGTTGGATCACCAGCATGAACTCTCTGATCAGTTCTTTGGGGTCAGGATTGCAGAGGTGAGTGGGCTCACTCGTGGCGCCCTCTAAGGAGCAGTCAACTGACACAGAGAGAGGTATGTGAGTACTCTCGATCGTGGGAGTCTCCGTAGGATGAGTCTTGATACCATCTAGGAGTGCTTCAAAGTCGTAAACATTGATGTGTGGGTATGGGACAGTCCGAACTGGTTTAGGGACGCTTGGGCAGCGTTTTATACAGCACTCCAACTGTACCACAAGGTGTGTATCCCATAGTCGAGCACGCAGACTGAGGATCTCCAATGCCCGGGAATGGTGGATTGCCCACAAGGCGTGCCCCTGCAGAGAGGGCCAATACCCTGAGCACTGCTACCTATTCCCTTGGCCGACTGCGTGGGTCTGCTATGCCCAACTATTTCACTAGGGGCATGACTAGTAGGTTTAAGCCGTCTGTATATGACTCTGACTCTGTCACTCACAGGCCTAGAAAGCAAAGTGCTAGGCAATCTCGCTCACGTGGGTGAGGCACGCCTCGGTTCAGAGGACACTGCTGCCGCTATCTCCTTCCTAGACTTCGATGAGAAGGGAGATCTGAGGTACCATCCCAGCCCGAGATCTCATCGGGATCACTGATACGGTAGGACAATCGGCCATTAACAAGGCCAAGACTGTATACAAGGTGATGGGCATCAAGGAGAGGGCGACGATGCGAGGTACGCTCGGAGTCGATGAGGCTGGAGCCATCAAGTTTATGGCTGAGTCCTTTGCACAGGACCTGGTTATGGATCTCCTGAAACCGCGCAGCCTATCCATCCAGGATGGAGATAATCTCAAGATAGGCACCCTCAGCGGACCAGGTGCTACTGCCAGCCTCCGGCTACCAGAGGTGAAGAAGTCAGGGTCATTTGGTTTGCCGTTTAGAGAGTAATACTGTCATGAAACAAAAAGAAAAAAAATATACAGGTACAGTGAAAGTCGCCAAGAAGGCTAGTCAGACCATGTTCCTCATAACACCTGAGCTATAGTTTCTCGATGTGCTGAACTACCTTGGCCCAGGTATGGGTCAAAGCTTATGGGTGTACACAGATTTAAGACCTCAGGATAGTCATAGCTTCCCGTGCATGTATCATACAGATACTGGATGTACTAGACACTGTGGGTGCAGACACAGGCCCTCTTTGCTATCTTCTTAGCTGCTGCTGGGATTTCATGCTTGACGCCTCCATCACATCCTTCGTATCTGCCGGAGGTGCCGATTCCCCGCTCTGCAGGCGAAAGGGCTGGTGCAGAAAGTACTGCCGTTTAGTCTCCCAGATATAGGGAAAAACATCTTGCTGCAGGCTCTCCTGGCGGAACATCTACACTCTCAATAATCCTTCTGGTGTCTGACTCCGCCGCTGAGGCAGGTGACAGTAATGATCAATGGTACAATGACCCAATCACCAAGATGCATAACCTGCAAGCACTGATGGAGAAGCTGCTGCCAGCCCAACTGACAGAACCACTTGTTCTAGTTATCGATGACCCTGCAATGGAACAGAAGACAGTTACCTACCTCAGCAACATCACCAGGTGCATCCGGCACACAAAGATAACTGTCTTCATCCTCTTTCAGAAGTACACCTGCGAGATCTCACCGGACAGCCGCCACAATGCCCAGTTGCTATACTCAGCTCCAAGTGTGGACGTGCCCTGCTCGAGACCATATACGACAGCCTAACCCTCAAGGAGACCAAAGGGGACTATCGCAGGTGTACATAGGGCAGCTGAGCTGTACCGCTTCATCTTCAGCAACAAGGAGACAGCTGAGCTGTCACACTCCAATCCATCTCTGAAAAAGGCGCAGACCTTCACCTACAAGCTGAATCCAGCCAGGAAACTAGCCTGCTCTACGCGTCATCGCTGTCAGCCTGTGGCAGCTGCCGCAACTTCATCCACGGTCTCTGCTACTTCGTCAGATGCTTGAGAACCTTCGTCAGAAGCTTGAGGAACTTCGTCAGAAGCTTGAAGAACTTCGTCAGTTTCGTCAGAAGCCTGTCCCTTAAACTCTACCCACTGAGGGTCAGAGTCTAGGGCTCTCTTCTTCCAGAACTTCTCATGGAAGATCCACTTTGTCCATGCTTGACGAGCATCTGATTTGCGAGTGGATTTGATGAGGTAGTCCTGGTAGGTATCTGGGAATTTCAGAAATGCTGACAGATCACTGGCCAATCTCCTGTGCCCTTCTTCGTTGAAGATGTGCTCAACAGCCTCCTTGGCGCCAACATTGAGCCCCTCCTGAGTACATTCTGCATGACCGGTGTCATGGCTCTCCGCTACAGCGGCACTGACCTCCTCCCTGAAATAGTTATTTGCTCCAGACTGGTGGTTATCCAGCATATCTCGCTCTTCCTGGCTATCGAGGCTAAATAGTGCAGCCCACTTCCCGACCATTCGTAGATCTTTAGGGTCGACCCTCGCCCTTTGGGGAGCTAGAATAACAGGACTGTTGGTTTGGGCCACAGGAGGTAGGTCGAGTGTCCTGCCCTGGGTACTGTCAAACTTTCGGTAGAGTATCCGAGTCAGGAGTTCTTTTGTGCTACGAGCTGGCGCTCCTTCCTCTACGGGGGCCAGTATCTCCGCATCAGACAGAGGTATGACCTTGGCTTGCTCGTGGATAATGTTGATGTCACGAAGCAGTCCGCAGACCCTGTGATAGTGGGACAGTGCACGCCGTGGCTGTTGTGCTGACTGTCATGCCGACTTGTCCTGTTGCCTATAGACAATCTGCTGGAGAACTTTACCAAACATGGCAGCTGTTTAACCGCTCTATATACCCAGACCTTAAACATGCTGCAGTATGTCCAACATCCAGATTGGGACATTGAACCCACGATATCGCACCACACTGATCCTCAGAAGGACTGCCTGATGGTCATTTGATCCAGTATACACGATGAGAACCCATTGTCCGCTGCTGGGAAGTACATTGACGTTGCAATCTCGGCACAGATCCACGAGTTCAAAAGCATGACACTCGAGTTCAAGCTTCAGAGCACAATAGAACAGACGGTAGAGCTCCTGCAGGTTCTGAACAGGTGGGAGATCGTGCAGAGCAACAGCACCATGGACACCACATATGTGAACGATGAGTACCGAGTCCTAGGTCCGCCGGCTCATGGCCCAACCTTCCATGTGAAGGGAAAGGGGTACTACGCTGTGGGGTGCAATGAGGGATTCACAGAATTCCAACTACAGGCAGGTGTCGAGAAGCCTGTGGCAGTTCCACTCTTAACCCTCCTCGAGAACACACACATGAATCCGACTACCTGGCAGGATAGGCTGTTCCTCCGGGTGTACACTGAGCAGCTCGCAGATGCGACGATGAATGCTCCAAGGCTTCATGTCTGGCATGACGAGAATGACCATGGGCTGAAGCAAACTGGTTCCAAACAGTGGACCGTGCATGTGGGGCGAGAACACCAGCAGGTCCAAGCCACAGCTAACCAACGGGTAGAGCTGACATTGCATTGTGGTGCATCGGACTGTGTCGTTGTTGCGGTCCTGGTTCAGAAGGGAAGTGCCATCCAGCAGGTGGATAAGCTAGACGACTTTAAGCTTGTGGTTGCTGGGACCAATGTTCTTGGTGAGGTACGTGAGCTGGCTGATTGCCAACTCTACAGACAGAAAACGAATTCATATGCACTTCTGCGCCTAACCAGTGGAAGCGACGACCTCGAGTCGGCACTCGAGGGCCGTCACCATCTTGGGGGCAGGGACATCCCACCTAATCAGGGCAACTGGCTCAGCTTCAACATCAGAAACCTCATATCTGGGACTCACTCATTAGGTATGATGGTACTTTACTAGGGATGCGTGTCGAACACATCAGGTATTAAGCTTGAGCATGCGTAGAGCACGACTCCTGTCGTCACCGCTGCAGCTGCCACCACTACTATAAGCTCTGCTGTCTTCTGATCTGTCGATGCTTCATAGTCGAGCATTGGCTCAGATGTCTTTACAGCCTCATAGTACTCATCGAGACTCTCATCTGCCTCTTTGACCCTATGGTTGGCCTGAGCTCGGAGTTGTCGTTGGCATGCCTCCCTCTGGCACATATGCCCGAGGGCTTTGCTGCACTCAAACCTCTCCTCACGCTCGACCGCTGCCGCCTTCTTGTCAGCAAGTCTGAGTCCCCAGTTCGCTAAGGCAAACACGCCCGCATTCAAGATTGTGGAGGCCATGCTATAGACTACAGTTTAAAGCTACTATATAACTGCCCCAGCGACGGATCGCCAGAGCGATGTATGAACCAGAGGCTGATCCAGTCGAGGATATAGATGACAAGGACTATGGGGAGGACCATGATGAGGAGCATGATTAAGATGCAGATGAGTATGATGTAGCGGAGACCACGGGTGAGTATGATGATGTAGCGGAAACCGTGCCTGAATCCCGCAAGCTAGTACACAGAGCGAAAGGAATCTATCGCACTTACGTAAAAGGTTCTCTCGGTTCGCTGGCAGCAGTTGGGGCTCTGTTCACAACGAAGGCTGGCGAGATGGTCTGCAAGATCGCCAACAATGCTGTCCATGGGGTGGAGAAGATTTCTGAAGCCATACCAGCCACCACCTGAGGAGTAGGTACGTTCTTCGGAGTCGCAGGCCCATGGCTACTGTACATTGCCATAGTGCTCACGGCCATCTGGGCTGCCGAACATTTAAGCCGTACTATATAAGGATGGCACCTCTGTACGACCTGGTCAAGTTCCTTAACTTCTGAGGGTTGGTCGATAAACTACTGTTCAGTGAGGATCCAGCAGAGATTAGACGCCAGAGTACGGAGGTGTTTGAGGAGGTCTTCATTGATGGTCGAATGAATGACGGCCGTCTGTTCATCTGTTTAGAGTTCACCCAAGCCATGTGTGACAGGACGGGAGTGGATGTCAGTGATGAAATCCGGGAGCTTATCAACCGTCTTTGGAACTCTGCTATCAGCCTGTTGGATATTACCGTGAGCCCCCTCAACTACTCAAGGCTGCATGTCGCAAGTGCCACAACAACATTGGAGACAGTTAGCCAGTGGCTCAGCCACCAGACGATGTGGCAGATATACAGACCTCGTGTATGGCACATAAGACATGCCCATTTCGACGAAACTGTCCCGAACTGAGTTCACCAGGCAGATGTTCTATTCCTTCCACACGACTCGTATGCCCTCACCATCGTCGATGTCGCCAGCAGGTACAAGGCGCCAGTACCGCTCACAGACAGGTCAGCTGGCCAGGTGGCCCAGGCATTCCAGGGTGTCTAAGAGGCTTCGGAAAATCCCCTCCAGTGGCCGGAATTGTTGCAGGTGGATGAGGGTAAGGAGTTCAGAGGTGAGACTGCAGCCCTCATGCGGAAACATGGTGTGGCAGTTAGGCGAGGCAAGGTAGGTATCACCGTGCCAAGGCTATCGTTGAGCGGTGGAATCAGACACTGGCTGAGAGACTGTTCCCACACTAATACACCCAGGAAATGGCCGCGCCGAGTGAACATTCTGGAGTATGGGTGAGAGGGCTGCCTGCTGTGGGGTAGAGATCCAATGCTGAGGTTACTAGGTTAATCAGGAAGAAGCCGGTAGAGGCTATCAGACACTCTGCTAGAGGAGCGAACAAGGAAGAGGAGTGCCTACGACTTGATGCTCTTGTTCAGTTCCTGTATGAGCCTGGTGAGCTGGAAGGTGGTCGACGGCGTGCAACAGATCCTAACTTCCTAACTGGTCGATAGATGTTCACATGCTTGACAGGTATGTGGAGGCGGAGGGGCGGCCTACACTGTACTACCTGCATGCCAGCACGGAGTGCCTAGGCGACCATTTGTCATAGAAGAGCTTCAGCTAGTCCCTGAAGACACACAGCTACCACCCCCAGGGTGCTAACATGATACTCGATGGGCTCGGTATGGACCCCATCTGGCAGCACATGGCGCTCATCATGGTAAGCGGAGAGTCCAAGTTTTTCCTGCACATATGTCACCGTACCCTGGGTTGCACATGCATAGGCCTCGGTTTTTAGCTCTGTCCACCCCGCCATGTAGGGCGCTGTAGAACCTCTGCCAAGAGACCTCATTCTGCCGCTTTGACATTCCCTTATCCGAGCACTTACTTGCAGCTGCCCTCTCCACATAGTAGCATTTGGAGCAGAGAGTGATGCCACGAGAGCCGTCGAACTCGAGCTTGAACAGTCCCAGCGTCCGTCCAGACCATTTGTCCCAAGCTAGCCAGTCCCGCTTATGAGCCTGGTACTCTGCTCGCATCTCAGGGCGAATGACGTCGTCGAGGTTGGAGCCTGCTATAGCGATATATGCGGAGTCAGTGTCCATCTGCAAGTACTCAAAGCTGTCACGAGCTACGTAGCGATTGAGGAAGTCGTAGTAGAACTCCAGCATTCGCAGCTTCGTGAGCTCATAAATGGCTATCCCCACCTGGAAGGGCCTTCGAATTGTGATTCACGGCTTGCGACTCTGGAGCTCGTATGACTCACTGATCCCCTCGAGATCTTCGAACCATGCACTACGCAGGGCCTTGTCTACCATGCGTTCATCATTCATGAAGCTGGTGTTGCTCTGATGTTCTAGGGCCTCAATGAACTTCCTGTAGGCACTGTTGCCGAGGAGTTTGAAGAGATCTGCCAAGAGCGCTTTGCTCTTATCTACATCTCCTAAGCGGTGGGCCTCCGTAACATTGTACACGAACCACTCGAATGGGCGCTTGTCCTCATAGGCTATGGTGCGGTATACAGCAGTGATCTCCAGGCCATGGGTTATATACAGCTTGAGGGTCGGGGTGTACAGCAGCCACTTCTTGTCAGAGAGGGCACCGACCAGCTTCTGGGTGGTGGGCCGCTTCCTCCCTGTTCGCCCTAGATATGCCAGCATCTCGCGGTTATAGAAGAGAGGAGGCATTTCCTCGAACTTTGCCCACAGAGCCTTGGGGACCTCTATATCCACCTCAGCAAATCCAAACCAGCAGTCTGCTAGGAGAGCCTCCTTAAAGCTAGCTACCCCACTGGCTACGGACCAATGGCGCACTTTCTCCTTAACACATGGCATCTCTTTGGCCATCGTTGACAGGTACAGAGCATTTGCATCGTAGCCGAGTAGACATTGGCAGACACGCTCACTCTGGTGGATTCGAGTTACACCGGCCTCGTGGTAACTGGTGAACCCGATGCTGGGACCGCCAACAACAGCACCCTTCAGCATCTCGTAGGCTTCCTTGTCTGGTGAATAGAGGCTAACATCCGGAATGTGCTGAGTGGTTCCACGTAGGAGGTATTGCAGTGACACACCAGTGAGAGACATCGCGTCTTTGAGGATGTCTATTTCTCGTTCTGTGTAGAACTCCCGCATCCGCTCTAGAGCTTCGATGAATGGACTGACGTCCAGGTTGTTGTAGTATAACAGCCAATCGGCGAATGTCCGAATTCCATGCTCGCTGAATGTCTGGTTACACTGTTCCCACTCTGTTCGCGTCAAGAGTTAGCCACCCTTGAGCTTAGATGTCTATGCTGAGTAGTCAGGAAGCCCTGGATAGTTGAGCTTCTCATGTGTGTCAAACCATACATGCGGGAGCCAGTTCTTCTGCTGTGTACACCCTGTAAATATGGGATTGTCTTGTGGGAAGTCATGACCCCGCAGGGTGTCTTATATTTTCGAAATTATGCTTTGAAAATACCAGTTGAGCTAAAGGTCCAGATGACATCTTTGATATTGGTAATATATAATCGTAGTTCTGATAAATAGGAATCAGCACAGTAGCTGGTTCAAATAGTTATTGTTGACAAAACATGTCCACCACCAGGATGGTGATAGCCATGTATATTTCTGATAAATGGATAGAGTGCTAAATGTAGTACGATGAAACTAATGGATGAAATTATAGAATGATATTTGAAATGAACGAATTAATTGGAAAGGATTCTGTGGTTCTGAGTTGATGTGTATTTGGAAATAGTTTGGATGAAAGTGGTTGTTGTTCAGTCGGCACACACTTTTATAATATTCAGCAGTTGTTGATAATTGTAGTTTAGAAAATAATCAAGGAATAATAATCAGTGTTGGGATGAGTGAAATTGAACGTGACAAATGGACTTTGTTGATGAAGTAGGCGATCTAGTCTCTCACACGAGGGTAGAACAACAACACCTGGCAATGAGGTCATACAGCTCATGTGCATATACACCCTAGCATTCTAGAGGCTTATCCATCGATAGGCAATGGACCGGACATCGACATTGTAGCGTCCTTTAGGAATGAATAACATAATTGAAATGTGTGTATCAACTATATGTCACTCATACAATGGCATGCAACAACAACACATTCCGTAATGTTGTTAGTTATCTGACAGATCACATCAAATCAGAACCGGTACCCACCGCTTTATCTATGTGAGGCACCATCTCCCTGAAAGAATAGGACAGAGTATGATTGGTTAGGATGACGTCATAACCAACCGGCGTCAGTCAAACTCTGTAGTAAAGAATAATGTAGAATAGGTGTGTGCTCCAGGCAAGAAATAAAGGGGATAGTTGATTGGTTGAGAAGACCAATGTTTATCAGGTCAGAAGTTCTAGGAAGAGATAAGCAGTGGTTGATTGGTGGACTGACTGTTCAGACCAATCAATGTGTGCTTATAACATACCTAGAAGAGTTATTCGAATAGATTCGAAAGAATCTAATCATTGTTATATCTATAGAACTTGATTATTAGAGCGAATCGAATTGTATATAAGGCGAGATTTCGCACTTAGAAATTATTCAATCCACCATCGTGAATCACTGAGCGTCACGCTGACGTTCAGCACTTTGAGCTATTGCTTGGCATAATAGAGCTCTTTCATACTTCGAATTAGATTAGCTACTTGTTAGTTTTGTACATTGATTGTGCTAGTTTGATTGTGAGCGATTTTGCTCTTACATTAAAGTCTTGTATATTTGTGAATAAAAAGTTTAACTTACGTATATGTAAGTCCGTCGTTAAGTCAAGTTTATTAGTATTAGGAACCTAGCCTTGGGCTGGAGGAAACCTCCAGTCCTTACCTGAGAAGCAGCACGTCAGATAGGCCAGCGGTCAATAGTAAAATATCGTCACCTAGCATCTGTCAGACGAGGCGAGCCAGACTGCCTTCCTCCTTCTCCGCTACCAATAGTCGTTGTCACAGCAACATTATCCGGCTACCGGTAACGAAGCGGGATTCACTACTGAATAAGAAGAGGACGTCGTCATCGAACCCCGAAGATCCGAAAATCTTCAACCCGTAAGGTTTGACACATACCTCATACGAGACTCATGGGCCGAGGTAGTTCAGCACATCGAGAAACCGTAGCTCAGGTGTTATGAGGAACATGGTCTGACTAGCCTTCTCAGCGACTTTCACTGTACCTGTACTGTCAGTCAGCTCATCGACAAAGTACTGCTTGATGAGGTTCAGGTCATACTGCCCAGAGTTGAACCCCAGTACAGGCACTTGGTCACACCACTCGTTGATCAGTCGATGCTGTTGCTTTGGGAGCTTGTCCGGCCTGTCAGTATGTACTGTGCCCTATCCCTTGTCCAGATTAGAGAACGGTGACATATGTGCAGGAAAAACATGAACTCTGATCAGTTCTTTGGGGTCAGGATTGCAGAGGTGAGTGGGCTCACTCATGGCGCCCTCTAAGGAGCAGCCAACTGACACAGAGATATGTATGTGAGTACTCTCGATCGTGAGAGTCTCCGTAGGATGAGCCTTAATACCATCTAGGAGTGCTTCAAAGTCGTAAACTATGATGTGTGGGTATGGGACAGTCAGAACTGGTTTAGGGACGCTTGGGCAGCGTTTTATACAGCACTCCAACTGTACCACAAGCGTGCATCCAGAGGCTCTCAGCTTCTCCTCTTTCAGGACTGTCTTGCGCTATCTTTGTTCGCCATCCTCACCTCGCTGGTGTTGTGGACACCCGTGCCAGTGACAGCCATGGAACTGGTAAACGGTGTTGGTGGTCGGATGATACCCATCTACGGGAGCGCCCTCGATCCAATGCTCGCCACTGTGCCCACACTCTACATGGTGTATGTGTACGCCTCTGTTTCTCGGCTCATACTCGATCCAATGAGTAGCTGCTGCACTGGATGGTGGGGGCGGATAGAAGGCTTCCTCATATGCAGACTGTGGCGCCTCAACCTTCCCGCCAGGACACACAATTTTTGTTTTGCTGCCTGTACAATGATCAGCGTGGCGTTGAAGACTGCATGCCTGTGTAAACCTCTGCTGAGAGTGACTGCACACTAGTGTATGTGCCAGCTTGGAGATGTTCTTGATGTAGAAGTCGTGGTGGTCCCACACTCTGATGGTCATGGTGTCACGGTAGTGAGCCGCTTGCCTGATCATGTGCCAGGTGCCCTCTTCGGTTGGTTCATACACGCGAATCCCGATCTTGGCAAAGCACTCTACCTTGTCCAGCTGATCCAGCGAGGTCTTGAGGACATCAGGTACTGTCTTGCCGTAGAACTGTGTGGCAAGCTCTCATGCAGGAGCTGTACTTCTATCAGCTCTCGCTCATTCGATCAATCAATGTTGAGGTCAGTGCTGTCTCAAGCAGAGGTTGGCGGTCGATGACAGCCCTGACCTCAATGTTGATTGATCGAATGAAAGCCCACTTGGTGTTGGGTCGATTGATATTGTCTGTGTCGAGGCGGGCTTGCTCTCTTGCTGCCACCCAGTCCTGAGCTGCTCCTATCGTGTTCAGCCATGGGTTCCCTGGAGCATTCTTGTGGAAGAGCATCACCCTACCGTCTTCGATGTGACGGATGCGATAGGTATGGGTGTAGCGGAGGTAGAAGGCGTTCTGGATAGTCTGCTGGATCTTTTACATGATCTGGCCTGTGAGGTATCCTTCTAGACCTCTGAAGAATGTCCAGCGTACTGAGCGGAATCCTCTATCCTCTGTCTCCCTTTCGCCAAGACGCTGGTCGAGAATGTGTTCGCCTTCTCGCCTTATGCTCCGGGCTAAGGGTTCAGACCTCGGCCCCTCTCATCAGTCGCTTAGCGATCCTGCGTAGGGGAGGTAAGCGCTCCAGTGAATGGTCCGGCATCCGCCTCGCTACAGTCTTGGCTCACGAGCTAGCAGTCACCTCCACGTCCAACTGACGATGCTCACGGATCCACTGCGCTTTCTTGTGGGGATTCCAAGGATCATCGTTGATAAGCGCTGGAAACCTTCCCGTCTGCATTGCTGGGGAGTCGCTTCTGCCTCTCCTCAGCACGGACCTGTCCGATCATCTGGAACAGGTCGGCTTTCATGGCCTTAGAGTAGCCTCTAAGGCCGAATTTCTTTGCAATAGCACGAAGCTGTGCAACAGTACTCATGGTGTATATCCCTGTGGATGGTCGCTTCTGCCCCTCCTCAGCACAGACCTGTCCGATCATCTGGAGCAGGTCGGCTTTCCTGGCCTTAGAGTAGCCTCTAAGGCCGAATTGCTTTGCAATAGTGCGAATCTGTGCAACAGTACTCATGGTGTATATCTCTGTGGATGCCTGTCTCTAAATGGGCGTTCAGACCCTGTTATGTGTGGCGATCAGTACCTGTGGGTGGGGTATAACCCTGTGGATGCCTGTCTGGGCGTTCAGACCCTAGTATGTTTGGTGCTGGCGATCAGTACCTGTGGGTGGTGTATATCCCTGTAGATGCCTGTCTCTAAATGGGTGTTCAGACCCTATTATGTGTGGCGATCAGTACCTGTGGATGGTGTATATCCCTGTGGATGCCTGGCTCTAAATGGGCGTTCAGACCCTATTATGTTTGGTGTTGGCGATCAGTACCTATGGGTGGTGTATATCCCTGTGGATGCCTGTCTCTAAATGAGCGTTCAGACCCTATTATGTATGGTGCTGGCGATCAGTACCTGTGGGGTCCGTCGTGTCGATGTGATAGTGGATGCTTGTCTCTAAATGGGCGTTCAGATGTGTGTGGGGTTGATCACAAGGCGGTGCCCGATGCGACTCTGGCAGAGACTACGTGTTTGTCTGAGCCTACACAGACTAGAGAGAGAGAGAGAGAGAGAGAGAGAGAGAGAGAGAGAGAGAGGGAGGGAGGGAGGGAGGGAGGGAGGGAGGGAGAGGGCGACCCTTCTGGTGTGGTTGATGGCGATCAGTGGTGTATATCACTGTGGAGGCTTGTCTCTAAATGGGCGTTCAGCCCCTGGTAGTAGTAGTGTCGGGATGATCCTACCTCCCTGGCAGCCATTCGGCGATCCGCGGTGGCCCCCGCAACCTATGCCCCAGGGATTGAGAGGGCGGTGGGGGCTCATTTGTCTAAATGGAAATTCAATTGAGGGAGGTGGTCGTTTTACTACCGACACTACTACTAGGCAAGCTATTGAATATTTTGAATCTAATTTCATTGGCCGATGTTGGTGCCTATGGCAGCAACAATGCCCAGTCAAATTAGTTTCAAAATAGTCAACATGATCTTTATTAAATACTAGAGACATTATTCGTACAATTGACGGACGGACTTTTAAAAGTACCTGACGACTTAGCGATGGGATTCATTGCGTAGTTTATTGTGACGTCAGCCTACTTGTAACGTAATTAATTGGTGTGATATACTTGATCGACAGATTGTATTTATCAATTTCTCTCATCGCCTAGTCGCCTGGTTGGCTCACGAACCAGGGACTATTTGATTAGATCGAAAAATGCCTTTGGTCTCTGCCATCTTTTATGAGACATGATCGGCCTGATTTTATTTTGTAAATAGATTGTTAAATTTAGGAAAATCTCCAATGGTGTGATCGGAATGGCGCGGTCGACGGAGGATGGCCTACATAGGTCTACGTTCTCTTGTTAGTTGTACTTCATTCACTAACAGGGGCGAGATGCATAGCCCAAAGTTAGTATATGGTGAGATAGCGATGCCACATGTCTATTATTAGATTGACGTGGCTGGACACTTAATTACATCATTTGGAATGGCAACCCTGCAGTAATCAACCTCGTTTTACGGAAACAGGTGCAATCTCACGAGATGGTCAGAAGTCGATCTTTGTTGACCCACTTAGACGGGATACAAGACTCCGTTGCAGAGGGGGACCAGGTCATGTAGGGATACAACTCAGGTTTGTTCCACAAATTTTCAATATTTCATGAAAAATGCCCATTTGCAAACCAACAGAACGCTATTTTAAAAAGGTTTCATACTGGAATAACTGGATCGACAATCGAGCCGGTCATTCCAGTAGTAAATTTCCAAAAAATCGTTTTCTCTTCGTCTGCAAATGGACATTTCTCTAGACCACTGCAGAGGCCGTTTTGGCCGGCGTTGATGTTAAAGGGTTAAAGGACTTTTAAATGACAATTATATTTGGCAGGAAGCTTAATTCATAGAGAGCCAAATTCGTTTAAATGAAGCCAATCGGCCAATTTAATTGGCCCGGCTGCCACCTTGGATTTTGGCAGATATTTGGAAACGTCTTTAAAAAATTCTCTGAAACCGCTTGGCGGATTTATTCGAAACTATGGCAACAAAGGAACGAAGTTTGTTCTAGTGAACTCGTTAGGCCAAATTCTTCGGCGGCCATCTTGGATAACCTAGTTTTTCATGAAAACAACATCTCCGCCCGAACCACTGAAGGGGTCGGGCCAAAATTCGGCAATTATGATTAGGGGCATGTATACACCTTGTAACGAGTTTACAGAAAGTGGTTTTCTGCAATAGAGGAAAACGCACATAATTTTCAATTCAAAACAGACATGTGATATTTGGACTGAAATAAAAAAATTACATTTTCATGCAAAACATTTGCAAAATGAAACGGAAAAATGATATTCAAATGGAAATTAAATGGAAGCAGCCATTTTCCTCCAGAAAGTATGATTTTCTTGCGTAAAGTTATAAATTATTACACCACCCTTTCTTACAGTAACTCCATTCCTTATAACGCATTACACAATACAAATTAAAAGGAATTGTGTTGACTTTATTATTAGCTCAGCTGCCAAGTGATCCTATGCCATGGCGACCATCTGTCGTTCGTCCAGCGTCTGTCTGTCATCCGTCAACTTCTGAAGGGCCACTGGAACGATTTCAATTATATTTGACAGGAAACATCCTTAGTGCATAAGGATCCAAGTCCGTTAAAAGCAAACCATTCGGCAAATTTGGTTGATGGCCATCTTGGATTTTGTCCAATGTTTAGAAACGTCCTTGGAAATCTCGGAAATCGCTTTGGAGATCGATTCAAAACTGATTAAATATCATCTAGGCCAACAGCTGAACTAAGTTTGTTCAAGGCATCTTGATTGGCCAAATCCTTCTCAGGCCATCTTTGATGATCTAGTTATTGTGATAACAGCTTCTCATGCACCGCTGAACGGATCGGGCCCATATTTGGGAGATATGATTAGGCAGTAAGGGACATTAAAGTTCGTTCAAGGGAAATTGATACGTAAACAAACCTTGCTGCTGTGGACCAATCAAAATGTAGTGTATTTAGCGGACATATTATTTTTTTATTTTGATGGATTTTGAAGCCGAAATGGTTTTATATAGGATTTTGCATATGGCCGATTCCATATATGTGGTCGGGACATCCAGAAATGGTTTCATTCTTGAACAGCAAACTACATTAGATGATTATCGCAAACCACTTTTATTATAAAGGTTGGCTAAAAGCCTACCATTAAGAAATAATCAAATAAGATGAAAACTCTCTTGGTAGAAAAAATCCTGAATATTTGCAAAAGACAGTACTTTTTAAATATCACTTACACTCAAAAACTGAATTAGTTCGACTGTTCTTTCTAATAATGGATTATTCTTATATTAACAATATATGAAAAGCAAACTAAAAGCAAACTAAACATATTTTAATCATAATTCTTTAAACATAGAAATATCGGACAATTCAGAATATATGTCATGCGAGACAAGCCATGTGGTGTACTGAACGCATCTAAATATCTACTGCAAATGGCTTCTCATACAACACACAACATATATACACATGAACAAAACTATCACAAACCTTTTCACAAGTTACCATGCTTGAGTATGGCATCCATTAAATCCTTTCAACGTAGTAATCAGTGCCGCTAAAGAGTTAATCTAATCAATCAGTTGCTCCATAATACTAACCATACTAATCAGTCATGAAAAGACCAGATGGCCGAAAACGTGGACACCTTTCAAAATGGAGCAAACAGATTTTAAACCATAGTTTTTTTAACATAGATAACTAGTCAATTAAGAAAATTTATCCTATGGGACAAGCAATACGCCGGACCGGATGCATCTGAATATATGCCACAAATGACTTCTAATACAAGACAAACATGTATACAACTAAACAATGCTTACAAAACCATATTCCTAGTAGGCATGGTTGGGTTTGAATGCCATTAATTCATTTTGGCTCTCTAATTTGTGAGTTGAATGGTTAATCTTAACAGCGGGTAGTTCCATAATATATTCCTTGGCTGTAAGGAAGCATGTGTCCAAGTTTAATCCCAAAAGGATGAAGCCATGCCAAGATATAAAACAATATGTTGAGCTAAACAAAAAACTTAACCGTAAAAGATAGAGTTTTATACCAAGGTCATGCTGACGTTGAAGGTTGACCTCATGACCTCAATAGCATTATGCTCTATCATTTTGATATAAGGGAGCATGTGTCCAAGTTTAATCCCAATAGAGTGAACCAATCCTGAGATATATTGACACAAATTTTAATTTTTGCCAATAAAACAAGACATCGGTGATACACTGACTGTATATTGGCGAAAATCTTGGCATTATGCTTTTCCAAATGCAAATCTATATTTGCATCATGATCACAAACACCGTGACCTTAGAAGTCTGAATGTCTTTGTACTGCTCCGACAGGTTGAGGTAACTGAATGACCCAGCTTAGCCCCAATAATTTGGCCAATTGTGAAATAAATGTCAAATGAGATAAGAAGAAGAATCCATCGGTACTGTTAATCTGCATTTTACACAAGACAAATGGTACAATGAGCTTGACCTTTGACCTCAATAGCATTGGGCTTCATCCTCTTGGAAGCATGTGCCCAAGCTTAGTTCCAATAAGATGAAGCCATGTCGAGACATAAGACGATATGTTGAGCTAAACGACAGATTTAACAGTACAAAGTACAAAGTACAACTCAACATCATTGCGCTCCGTAATTTTAATGGCATGCAGCATGTGTCCAAGTTAGGTCCCAATAGATGGCGTAACGAATCCCATTGATATATTGGCGAACATTCTAATTTTCGCCAATGATAAATAATTTCTGTAATTTCCAATTATTGGTCACCAAACAAAAAAGGATTTCTATAAATATTTTATTTATTTTCACTATATCATGAACACGCTGACTTAGTTTTGACACATGCGCCCCTTCACCCCAAACACCTTGAAACTATAGCCCAACCGATTTATCGGAGACAAATGATTGATAGGCAGTAGGCCTAATTATTATTGTATACCAACTCCACCCTACACCCACACAGTTTTACAAGTATAAGTAGAGACTAGTACAGATACAGAATAATAAAATTAAGTCCAATACCAAAAACAGAATAAGCTTGGTATCCTCATTTACTACATGTAATATAACAATCAATGTTGACTAAATATAATATGCTACACATGTTTTAATGTTTTATATATTTTATTTCTGGGCTTATAGTAAAGTGGAACCATGATCTTCTCTTTGATACATTGCATCAATCTGTTTACTTGTTGCTACTTACTATATTCGACTGTGTAAATATATGCGTACATGAAAAAAAAGAATATGCCTACATGAATCTAAAAATATTTGTTATAACTTTAAGTCTGTTAGTCTGTAACGTAGATAGTTATAGAGATAATCATTTTTGCTGCAACATGACGGACCATTAGGTGTTTATAACGGGCATAGATAGGTTAGTTATGACGCAATTTACCGTGACGTCAACCTACATGTGACGTATTTCACTATGACGTCGTATGCCCAAAGATAATATATATCATCTTTGGTATGCCTATCTTTGAGGTTGAAGCCAGAACCCGGGAAGTTGGATGTAGGATTGGCTCCACGTGGTGATCTAGGTGGGCCTATCGTTGAGCCGCAACCAACCCGCCCTGGAGAGATGCCGTTGGACGATTCGCCCGGTGATGCAATGACGAAGACGTTGGCGTGTGCGGTCGTGGAAACACGAAAACTGGACACGGAGGCCGTGATTGACGTTGCTGTGCTTTTGATGTAGATGCTGTCGCTCTGCTTTGCGCTCCTTTCGCCCAACGCTACATCGACATTTTATCATAAGTATGAACGGATTTTTAGTGACTTGACGACGTGACTATTAGGCCCATTTAACTCCCAAATAGCGCCACCTGCATTCAACTTATTGTTTCTAATAGCAACAGGTTATAATTATAAGTTAAATTTGGATATCTAGTTTACAAACACTGGATTTTAAGTTTAATTTTCCCCGTTTCTTGTTTATTTAATCACAGGCCATTATTTTAATTTGATTCTTCTTAGTCGTTAGTATTGTCATTCAGTTTCGTCATAATATTTGTTATTAAAAATTTTCCTGATTCCCATTTTGAGATTTTATTTTACAGATTGCCTTCCACCCATCCCACCTCCATGAGAAATGAAGTAATTCTCCCTCCTAACCCCTCCTCTACACGGCATACAACATCAACACCTGCCAACAACATTTCATTAGGCAACATCAGGCAACACACTCCCAGCAACAACTTAATTTCTTGACTTTTTCGGTTTTGACGTTTGTTTATAGCAAGCCTTCGGGGAAGCACCTCTCAGAGTGAGTCATGACACAAATACATCAAGGTGTGAGCGGCCAATAAACCAACTAACCTACCTACCTACTATATTTGAGTACCAGATTGAATTAATCCATTATCCATCAATTATAGCGAAATATAAATGTTAACGTGATTAAAAAAGTGCCCGTGGCCCTTGATGAGAGAGATTTTATCCGGTATAGGGTATGCAGCTTTGGTTTACTTATTCAAAATAGTACACTCGACCAGCAGCAGTGTCTTTTTATACACGGGAGAGAGAGCTGTTGATTGAAGCCGCTGCGACATCGTCCTGTAGAGCTATGACGATCGGACGTGATGCCTGGACGTAAGGTCGAGTTATAGTATCGTACATTTATTAGCCAATTGTTTCACCTAGTTATCGAACCTTTCTGTAACAATTGAATGTTTGTTATACAGATACAGATTAAAAACCACCATCTCCTGTACTTCATTATGATTGTAAATTATGAGATCACTAGTAGTAGTAGTAGTAGTAGTAGTAGTAGTAGTAGTAGTAGTAGTAGTAGTAGTAGTAGTAGTAGTAGTAGTAGTAGTAGTAGTAGTAGTCGTGCTGCTGGTGCTGGTAGTAGTAGTAGTAGTAGTAGTAGTAGTAGTAGTAGTAGTAGTAGTAGTAGTAGTAGGAGGAGGAGGAGGAGGAGGGGTGGTGGTGGTGGTGGTGGTAGTAGTAGTAGTAGTAGTAGTAGTAGTAGTAGTAGTAGTAGTGGTGGTGGTGGTGGTGGTAGTAGTAGTAGTAGTAGTAGTAGTAGTAGTAGTAGTAGTAGTAGTAGGAGGAGGAGGAGGAGGAGGAGGAGGGTGTGGGGGGGGGTGTTGGTAGTAGCAGTAGTAGTAGTAGTAGTAGTAGTAGTAGTAGTAGTAGTAGTAGTAGTAGTAGTAGTAGTAGTAGTAGTAGTAGTAGTAGTAGTAGTAGTAGTAGTAGTTGTTGTTGTTGTTGTTGTAGTAATCTTCAATCTCGTCATCGTAGTCGTCGTCCTCCTCATCCTACTCCTACTCCTCCTCCTCCTCCTCCTCCTCCTCCTCCTCCTCCTCTCGTCGTCGTCGTCGTTGTTCGTGTCGATCCTGATCTAGTGTTTTTCTCAGGTCAACATTCTTCAAGTGGCTGAGTGGTATATACGCCATACTAGTCGTTGTCATCGGCGCTGTAATCCCAATATCGGAGGTATTTGCAGACAAATGCCACTATATACCTAAGGAGGTAAATTATAAAATACTTGTTTGTACTAATTAGTCTTTCTTGAACGAGCGAAATTCTCAAAATAAAATTATATTATAGCACATTTACTTAGAATAATATTATATTACTTTTACTTTACAGAGGCACGCAGGCTCGCACTCATGCACGCCGCCCGACCGCTCGCACACACACGACCACGCGCACTCTCACTCAATCAATCAATCGATCACTCTCTCACTCACGTCTGTACACACATACGTACACGCACCTTAGAGCATGCATATAATTACCATGAATATAGATGTCGTGAGTTCATCTGCAAATCTTCAATTTGAAACTTTGAAATCTGAATTCTCAGAATATAATTTAAGATAAATTCCTAATTCATCACCGCCATTACGTTATGTGTTAACTGACTACACAATCCAAACTACACGTACGAATTGTATGTATTTGGTGAATTTACAATTCAATAAACATTCTGTATGATTACTGTATTCTACGGTTGCAGTAGTAGAACTATCATACAGCTGCAATCAGTCCTTCTCTTTTGAATTTGACCACTGCGTTTACTTGTCCTCAGCTGAAATGTTTAACTTCCTCAGGTCCATTCTTGATCTGAGTGTACAGACTCTTGTTTTCTTGATGTCACCAGGTTTGGTCTTAGCGAATTTACCCTCACAGAGTTCAATGCAGCAGCAAGGCAAGCGGTGAAAAGCATAGGTGAGAGACCATCTCCGCTTTTCCCTGGTCCATCCAGACAAAGTGTCCTTCAGAGTTATGTACAGTGATGGTGGTGTGTTGCTAGTAACTCTCAGGGCTCCAGCTATATAAAGCGTTGTTTCAGTCATCCGTGGAAGTGATTTTACCTGCTCGGGAGTCTGTGTGTTGAATAGCAAGATGCAGATGCTTTAGACACTAGTTGATGTGGCGTAGAATATTATTGAGTTCCCTGTGTAATTTTGTGCATTCCTCACGTTTGCCACTTTGATAGAAGCTTTCTGCCCTGTTGATAGTATTACTACTACAGGCGCATCAGTATACCTAGTCCGGTTGATGTTTTTGAGAACGCCTATTGTGCTGGTAGCTGATGATTCTATACATTTGAATGTTTTTGGTACGGATTCATTTGGATCGGAGCTGATGACGATGTTAGCTATCTGCTTCACGAGAGCCTTTTCATATGACATTTGAGTAGCAGTGTCGCTGGTGAGCTTGGTAGGTCATAGGCGAATCTACCCTCTTGCCTGGCAAAGGCTGGCTTATGCTAAGAATTGAGGTATGCACCTCCATAGGAACGAGCATCCCGAAGTAGAGGCGTTGCTTCTG
>CM067366.1:100838182-100879818 GCA_034401795.1 Chaetoderma sp. LZ-2023a
TACCCAGAGCAGGACACGCATTAAAGAATACAGAAGCCTGTTTTCCTGCATATGTGCACCCCACCATTGACATGCCATACATCGTATTGCGCTTTTACTGCGTTTTACGATGCCTTTTATAGTCCACAGCCCTGCACATGTTTTGTTTAACACATTATATCACTGAATGATGGACGCCTTGATGCCAGCAGTATAATGGATGAGGTTGAGCTTATTGATAAAAGTAACTGTCACTTAACCCTTTACTGACCAAAATTTGTCAAGAAAATCTAAATATTTCCTTAGGGAATGCCCATTTGCAGGCCAAGAGAAGAGTATTTTTGAAATTTTACCATTGGAATGGCTGGCTCTGTTACAGAGCCAGTCATTACTGTGGTCAATTGTCAAAAATGGTCTTCTCAAGGCCTGCAAATGGACATTCCTCAAGACCACTACACAGGCCGGCTTTGGCCGGGTTCGGCATGATAGGGTTACACAGTGTTGTGAATACTAGCATAATGTGTGGTTAGTATCATCCGGTACACGCCCTATCACGTGTAATACCTTCTCTGGATATGCTAAACGGGTTACGGAACAGACATTATCAAATAAAGCGTGTTTGGATGTTTGGTAAATCCAATTACACAAGGCTGTGTGAGCTATATTGATCTACAAAACTATAATACGACAATAGTAGAGACGATATGTTAGCGAACAACACAAAATACACACAATGCCTCCAGACGTGTTTTCTAATATTACCTAAAAGCCATCACGAGTGTGACATTTGTATAATGGGACATCTGGGACTCTATGTTGGATGTCGGTGCTGGAAATAATGTCCTACTGCGAGAATATATATTGCATGCGTGATAGGTAAACACACAGAGCACAGAATACTCATGATAATATTGTCAACAAAGGAAATAATCACTAACTGAGATGAGGTATATTTACGATGTAGGGAGGCTTTTTGACAAAATAGCGATCGATTGATAGACTGACTGACTGACAGATATATCTGCGGAGTGACACACATACAGACACACGGCCGAACCTAGGACTCGTGGTGTCCTGTGCAAAGAGCCTGAAACTCTTACCCGGGGTCCTCAGCACTGCCGTTAGGTTCGCGAGAGAGTCCTATTTCCACCGTAATGCCGCTAGGATATCCTAAGGTCGGAGGTCTATCGGATTTGGGGACATCAGTCTTATAAGTATGGCGTGTATTGCGTGGAGGTTCAATTTGCGCCGATATCACAAAATTAAGACAAAATGTTTTTCTGTTACTTGTTGGGGTGTCTGGGCAAATACATTTGTTGCATTGCCTTAAGTTCGGACTGACATACAACATGCCTTTCCCACTTAAGAGTATGCATTTTTATTTATTCCATTAAATATTAATATAATATGCGTTACCTTTCCGATGTCTTGTTCTGTTGAATACGGTCCTGATAATGTCCTTCACGTGGATGTAGTCTTAATATCATTCCATTTGAAATCGCGTACTTTTAGTTAGTTATTTAATTATCGCATTGGAAATATACGTACACCTATATATATATATGCAAATGGACATTACTCAAAAGGACTGCAGAAGTAATTATATATATATATATATATATATATATATATATATATATATATATATATATATATATATATATATATATATATATATATATATATATATATATATATATATATATATATATATATATAAAACCGGTCGACACAGCTACGCACATCAGAAGTGCTCTATAACGGATGATTGCATTACGAATGGGCTGATTAGTAACGCTTTAACATTCGAACGGACCAAAATTGCTTCTGCCGTCCTTTTTAGTAATGCCCATTTGCAGACTAAGAGAAGATTATTTTTGAATATTTACCATTGGAATGGTTTGACAATCGAGTCAGTGATTCCTGTCGTAAATTGTCAAAAATAATTTTCTCTTGGTCTACAAATGGACATTTTCTATGAGATTACAATTTTCTTGAACAAATCTCATGGTTAAAAGGTAAATCGTCCGTGCACTGTAGAAGTGAGCACTGATGAAAGTGACACCGCTACTATTTAAAGGACATGATGATCCCAATGACGACTACTTATAGAGCTATATAACCGCAATAAGACACACTTCACTATGTATTCCCGTGGACCGCCTTCAAAGTAGATATGTATGGAGAGATGTCTGGAGAGATTCTGAACGATTTAAGAACAATTGGATGTCGTTTGTAATTTAACGAGGTATTATTAGTCAGGAACAGATAAATAATGAACTCGGATCAGCTAACTGTGTGTTTCTCGTGGTTGTAGAGATACTTTGATGAAGAAATAATGACAAGTTTCTAGCGTTTCTAACCAGCCTGTCATTTCAGCGGTAAATTTTTAAAAATAGTCCTCTGTTAGTCTGCAAGTTGATGGTCAATACGCAAATATTTTGATATTCATGACCAAATTTAGACCATTTGCGTGTTAACTAGTTATTATCAGCTAAGCACAGATATGTAATGAACTTGGCTCAGCTAACGGAGTGTTGCAGAGACTCGTACTTGCAGAGATATATTGACGATGAAATGCTGCCAAGTTCTATCGTCAGTAAAATCGATGATGCTAGACAATCACTCAGCACATACTTACGTGATGGCAAGACAAGTATGGCACGTTCTGCCGAACATACGTGAACGGACTGTCAATAAACACTCTTAAATCGTCTAAAATTGGTAGAATCATAGGTACATCTTCTGCCGCAAATCGTGAGAGTATGCCGTGAACGGCTTAATGGGAATACATTCATGAATCTGCAATAAAGCCTGCCTTCATTAACCACTGACGCCACTACCACCACCCCACCCCCGCACGCTGCCAACACCGCCATCATCATCATCATCATCATCAGCAGCAGCAGCAGCAGCAGCAGCAGCAACAGCAGCAGCAGCAGCTGCAGAAGCAGCAGCAGCAGCAGCAGCAGCAGCCACAGCAGCAGCAGCAGCAGCACCGGCGCCAGCAGCAGCAGCAGTAGTAGTAGTAGCAGCTGCAGCAGTAGCAGCAGTAGTAGATTGACGTAATCAAGGAGAGGAAGATTATCTAAAACCAACCCCTCATCCAGGTATTGAATTTGAGACGCAACATATGTATCCAGTAGCCCGCATTCTGCCTCAGAAAGTCATAACATGTCTGTGTATGCGTTTGCATTATGATGTACTGGTGCTTCTCTCACTGTTTTATCGAGTATTGCCACCTGTCTAGTATTCACCAGATGTACCACAGTCTGACTCTAATATGTGCACACGACGATGGGTATGCGTAATATAGGGCTTCTGATCACGTGGTTATCAATCATTCCCAGGCAAATATTACATATAATCAATCACACCAATAGCAGCAGCAAGGACAGTTAACCGATGGCAAGACTAGCATTGAGTGATGGTGGTGCATGTTTAACTTTTCATTTGCATTGTTGAAATAACAGCCCATATCTTAAAGTAGTTAAAGAGTGAAATAATGTGGAACTTAAACAAAATCATCGTCCTCATCATCATCATCATCATCATCATCATCATCATCATCATCAGCAGCAGCAGCAGCAGCAGCAGCATCAACAACAACAATAATAATAATAATAATAATAATAATAATAATAATAATAATAATAATAATAACAACAACAGCTACGACGACGACTAATCAAAGATCCACCATAATCATATGACGTCAATGATGACGCCATAATCAATTACGTCATGGCCGATGTAGTTAAGTTCGTCACGCACGCTTTATGACGGACTATATAGTGACCTTGATATTTGATTATTTTCAGAAACCTAGTTTCCAAATTTTTAAACTGTTAAATAGTCTTGGTCCTTTTTTTTACTGATTGCCGTTTCATTCTACGAAAACAGGGACGTAAAACAATCTGTGTTCATTAAGCAGCATGTGTTTAACAATATCATATAAAATAACGTTTGTTCGCAAAGAGCTGTCCACTAAATTCTTTTCCTTATCTTATTATTATCTAACCATTTACTCCTTAAAAGTCTAGTATCTCGCATTCAATGGAGCAATCCAGTATTAGCTATGCCCTGCCTATATTTTGGCTAGACAGGGAGGCGAGTCGCACTCTCTCAAAACAAAACATAACAAAACAAGTGCGACACGCGAGAGTGTGTGTGTGCGTGCGTACGTACGTTGTACGCGCGTGTATGCGTTTGGAGAAGTGAGCGACAGGATACAAAAGGTAGAGAGAGAGCGAGAGAGAGAGAGAGAGAGGGAGAGAGAGGATAGAAAAAGTAAAGAGAGAGAGGGAGGGAGGGAGGGAGGGAGAGAGGGAGAGAGGGAGAGAGGGAGAGAGGGAGAGAGGGAGAGAGGGAGAGAGGGAGAGAGAGAGAGAGAGAGGTGGGGGTGGGGGAGAGGGCGAGAGACATGGAGAGAGGGAAAGAGAGGGAGAGAGAGGGACAGAGAGGTGGGGATAGAGGGAGGGAGGCCGGGAGGGCGGGATGGAGGGAGGGAGGCAGGCAGGCAGGGAGGGAGACTGAGACAGATGATTATTGCAAACCAGCAATCACACGTACGCAACCACGCATGCATGCACGCACGCACTCACGCACGCACGCACGAACGCACGCACGAACGCACGCACGAACGCACGCACGCACGCACGCATACCTACATACATACATATATTCTATTGTTTAAGGGGTGTCCTTTGCCAATCTAATATGCGGGGATTTATTGTAAAGAATATCAGTTGGCATCATTTTAGATGAAAGAAATCCGAGGGTAACCTGTTCGGTATCATAACACTACCGGAGATGATTATCCTTTTCCATAGTAACCAACACAACACAATAATAACCCTTACTGTTGCCACCACACTGTCAATAGTTTTGTTAACCTTGACAAAATGCAAAATTAGTTTTATAATGCCTGGTTTTGCTCACTCCATCGTGAATCTATATGGACGACGCTTTAACCGAAAAACATTTTATTCATTACTCTTTGCTAAACCTTCCATTTGTAAATAATATCCATCTTCTGAAATTTAAAACAAATAAATAACATGTGCAACCCTTATTCCTGCAAATCAGTGCCCTTCAATGCCTAATACCGTAGCAATTGAATATTTGAATATACATGATTCATACATCAACTATACTCACTGAAGAATTTGCATTATAGCATTCTTATCATCATGTAAATAATGACACTCCCATCCCCTCCCCCCAGTACAAACAACCTAACTCACCAAGGCTGCATTATGAGGGAGGAACTATGCTGCTGCGAGGATGAACATGCTATTTTCTCCTACTCACGGTTTAATATATATATATATATATATATATATATATATATATATATATATATATATATATATATATATATATATATATATATATATATATATATATATATATATATATATATATATATTTCGATTGTTATATACACTAATTTAATCAACCAGTCCATCTAGTTTAGTATTTTTAATCTTTTCAATTGACTTGTTCCAATAGAATTGAATTCCCTCTATGCTCGCGCAGCTTGCAGCATACGTCTTGGTGTCACGATGTCAGGATTAGGAAGATTTAGTCGCGACATTAACCATGCATGCTAGGCCTTTCTCTGATATTGCGTTTGCGGATTCTGTGTCAATAGAATACAGGTGATTCTCACCAACATAATCTTGGTCTCGGCCTTGCACGTTTTAATATGAACCTCGCTCATTAGCTCATTCTCCTCACGAGCTACACTAGTCGAAAGATAATCTTGTGGTGGGTTGTTAGGAAAAGTGTTCGTTTGGCAAAGTTCCTGGGAGAGGGACATATCCATGACTCGATTTTTCGATTAAGCTAGAAATGACATTGTGCCATATAAGAAATATTTCCTAACTGATTGTAATGTATAACATGCGATCGATTGACCACATTACGTCTAAGTATGAACGCAATATAATGGTTTGACGCTATCAGCCTGCAGTATATTGTTTCGTGTTACATTGCGTCGATTTGCCTCAGAATGCAAAATTGTTTTGGCAAGGGATGCTGAGATTTAGTATAGGATGGCGTTTGGCTGCCGTAGTTAAATATAGAAACAATGCACGGAATAGTGTTAAAAGATAGGTATCTTTTCTAAAATTATGTAGCTGAAATGTGCGCATGCGTGAAAAAAGAACATCTAGCATCACAACCATTTGACCCTCTGTTCTTACTCATTGAAGAACTGAACAACACCACCGCGCGCATGGCAAATTCAGTCGTACATAGGCTAATATCGATTCAGTGACAGTGATAAAACCAATTTCAAGCAAATGTTTACACAAGATCCAACTATCCCCATACAGAGCTACAGGGGCAGAGTTTACATTCAGTAAAATAGAACGTACTGAGTATCTTCCCACAATAACAATTTGACTGAAAGTCATTGCTGTGCGAGCTGAGAACAGCAATTGCCAGATAAATTATTTTCAGCTGGGCATTTGCTATGGTGTGTAGTCCGTATCAACCACTACACATATAGTTAAGTGCGTTAAAGTGGCCCTATTATTCTAAACTCGTTACGGGGCAGAAATTACGAACACCGTTAACCACTAACACAAGATGAGATCTTTGAGAAATTAAATTACATGAGCCATTTTGTGCGATATTGATTTACATAAAATCCTGAGTAAATCGTGTCTCTAGGTGCCATCAAAATGTGCTAAGTAAGGAGCGGTGGTCACTTAATGCAGCTCAATGGTTATAGGTTATATCTTTGGGGGTCAGATTATGGTGGTTCATTAAGATCGGTGGTCTAACAACCACCTGTCTTAAAGAAACGCCATCTTTTGGCTCAGAAAGCAAATGCCCGCTAAGGGTTTTTTAATTGTATATGCACATCGTTGCGCAAAGATCGCGCTAGAGACAGCGCCCGCCATCAAATCCTTTCAGCCCATGTCCCTTGTAATAGGTGAATGCAAGTGCAATTTGGGTAATAGGCCATCAGGGATGCGATGTTGAGTGCAGATACTAGAACAAAAAACATAGAGCTATTATTCCTAAGATGACTAAATATTAGGTTGATGTAAATGGGAAGATAGACCTTATAGGCTATGGAGAAGAATGTGAAACCAACGACCCCACCACACACCCGCCCCAACTTCACCCCAACTCCGCTCCCTACCCCGGGGATTTCTTTTTATAGATTGTGATTTTTAGCAACCTTAATAAAAATGTAGTTTTTATAATTCGATAAGAATATCTTGGTTGAATAAATCTCCATACTGAAATAAAATATGGTTCTATCTCTATAATACACATGCAAAACAAGGTACCGCGATAATACAACTTTCAAAATCTATTTGTAAAGCATTGGAAAATCACGTTCTAGTAATAACACCATCTACAACCCTGGCGTTGATGTTTGATTTCATTGCATTTCATTTATTACACCCAGACTTTTACAAGTATGTGGGGGAACATATAAACATATGTACATGTGAACAGGCATAATGCGAGCATAATACAGTACCACAACTACAACTACTACATTATATTATCATAATAATAATAATAATAATAATAATAATAATAATAATAATAATAATAATAATAATAATAAAAATAATAATAATAATAAAAATAATAATAAAAATAATAATAATAATAACAACAATAACAACAATAATAATTATTATTATTATCGTTATTATTATCACCATCATCATTATCATTATCATCATTATTATCATCACCATGTAGAGTTAAACATCACGGTTTCCACCATTCTATGTCAAGATATTACTGACACCTGTAGGTTTAAATGACCTACACTAATTTCAAACACCACTCATGGATTGTGTCGACAAATCCATAGCCGCTGAATTTTCTGGATAGTCATGCAGTGCGGTCAAGCGCCGGTGACTACAGCACATCGAGCTCCTCCTTTCTCCTTATACCGCCTTGTGATTCGTCGAACCATGCTTTTCTCCTTCTGCCGCAGATTTCATCCTGCCATCATTAGGCTACCTACAAACTCTCTCCTCCTCCTCCTCCGCCTCCTCCTCCTCATCCTTCTTCGTCGTCTTCTTCTTCTTCTTCTTCTTCTTCTTCTTCTTCTTCTTCTTCTTCTTCTTCTTCTTCTTCTTATTCTTCTTTGAGAAAAGACGTGTTTTAGAAGAGCTCTCAGTTTAGTCCGTTTGTTGACTGTTTATAATTGTCAGTTGTGTTTACTTTTTGTCTTTTGTATGCGCTAACGCGTATGTGCTTATGTTTGTGTTAATAACTTTGTGTTTTATTAATGTGTTCATACATAATTTGATTTTTCTCTGGTTTTCGTAACTCTATATATACTTGTAACACTTATAGCGCCATTAGCATAGGGTAGTCGGCCTGTTGGCCGAAGTGGACGCTTGATTAGGCTATTGTGTTTGGACAATGGCCAGACAGGTTAGTTATGCGGAGCGCCTGAGAGAGACTCGAAGTGACCCCGTCACCACCCCTGCTTTAGATTATGAACCATTCGCGGGCATTGATAGGAAACATGGTGTACGCGTTGATAGTCTAGCTGGTGTGGCGGTAGAGGCCTACGTGAAAGGCGCCGCCGCCGCCGTCGTAAAGCCGGAGAATATTGTAGCTGCTTCACGAATTAAAGGAGGAATCGCGGTTTATGTCAAAACGGAGCAACAAGTCAATAGACTGTGTCTTGACGGTATAAACGTAGGTGGCTGCTACCACAATGTGTATTCCTTGGAGAATGAGCCGACGAGATTAATTATATCTAATGTCCCACCATACATCCCGAACTTTGTTATTAAACAAGCGTTGGAAAGCCAAGGAAAGGTGCTCGGAAATTGCCGGCCAATACCTTTAGGCTGCAAGTCACCAGAGTTAAGACATGTGAAAAGTTTTAGACGGCAGATCCAGATTGTAATGGAAAAGTCCCCATTACCGGAGTTTGTGGACATCCCGTACATAGGAAGGTCCCATAGACTATTTATAAGTACGGACGAGATTGTCTGTTTTAAATGTGCTCAGAAAGGACATTTTCAACGCTTTTGCCCATTGAATGACATTCACGACAATTCGGTGGGTCATGATAACCGTAACAACAATGTTGCGGACGAGCCGGTCAACAGTAAAAATCGTGACGTCATACCGAATACCGATCTTGTGCTAAATGATAACAATTTTCCACAAACACTGTCACAAAGAAACGATAAACCAGTTGATAAAGTCAGTAAATCGTCACCTAAGAAATCACCTCAGAATAAACGTCGTAAGACTCAGTTTTCCAATCGTTATAGCGTCTTGAGCGATGATCTAATTGTCACTGATCCTGAAACCGATAATGAGGCGGACATTACCAGTGCACCGTCGGATAATTCCACCGTTGTAGATGATGCTACTTCAATGGACCAGGCTACTCAGCAAAACTCAGCTCTGTTCACAGATGAACCTGGTAATTCCAACACGGCGGCCAATGGGGACTCTGCTGTCACTGTCATTCAAATTCACCGTGAATCGGAATTACACGACCCTGTTCCATTATCTGACGAGGGTTGTGTAGCTGAAAGAACTGTTATGTCGACACAAGAAATCCTAAGTGAACTCGATGTAAATATCTCATTGGCGAAAGCAACCAGTGTTAATAATGCATCTATAGTTTTCAAACCTGGACATGATCCTTGTGATTCGGACAGGCTTGGAATAGAAGCAGGTGGTATGCCGCCTTTATCGCAGGGTGAACTGCTGAGGACACCAGCGACGCTGACAGCATGTCTATTGGTTCAGAACTTTCGGACATGACAGATTTTATTGATTCAAGGGAGGTAATGCCCTCTCTTGAAGATGTGAAACTATTTATAGAAAGTGTAAAATATAGTAAAAAGGTAATAGATAAATGCAAAGCCTTTCAACCCAACTTAAAATTACTGATACATCAGTTGATACGATTGAAGAAACAACCTGGCTTAGAATCTGCGTTCAAGTCTCGTGTCACCAAAATAGTCACTAAGCTACACCGTAGCTTACGGAATTAATTGTTTCCGCCTATGGTCAATCTAGTAACGGACTTGAATACAGTTTCTTTTCTACACCAAACAATTATGGGTATCTTTGTTCTAAGATTTATTCAATTATTTTTAATTATGGCTTCCCTCTCAATTGTTACACTAAATACGAGAGGTTGTCGTGACTCTTTTAAAAGATTTCGTATTTTTAATGAACTTCGCAAAGATTTATTTGCCGATATTGTGTTTCTCCAGGATACTCACACAATTCAGCCGGATGAGTCGCTATGGCGACTTATATGGAGAGGTCAAGCTGTCTTTTCACATTTTAATACAAATACAGCTGGTGTTGCTATAATATTTAAACCCAAGTTAAATGTAAATATCATTGAAACGATCACAGTTGCTCAGGGAAGAATCTTACATGTCACAGCAAATATACATGGCATCTATTTTTATCTGATTAATGTTTACAATCCCACAGAGTCTCATGACAAATTGAAATGCATAGATATGCTAAAAACTCATATTTCCACATTGTCCGAACCATATCCTATAATATTAGGTGGTGATTTTAACTGTACACTTGATTATGAGTTAGATAGAACATCAGCAACAGAACCACACCCTCCAGCTGCGGATTCGCTTAAATCTTTAATTACAAGCAATAGTCTTACTGATGCATATCGCTGCCTCTATCCACAATCTGAAATTTTCACCTGGCACAGGTCCGATGGGACTGCATCCAGACTTGATCGTTTTTACATTCATAGTAATTTTAGACAGTTTTTAAGCAGTTGTTCCATAATTCCTTGCACCAATTCTGACCATGATTATGTTAGAGCAATATTTCAGCTTAAAAGTGTAAAACGGAAAAGTGCATATTGGTGCATGAATACCGCTGTGTTGAGTGAAAGAAACTATGTGCTTTTAATTAATGATTTCTGGAATGGTTGGCAAGGGAAAAAATGTGATTTTGATTGTCTACAGGATTGGTGGGATTTGGCCAAAAAGCATATATGTATTTTATCACAGCGTTATTCCCGAGAACGAGCTGTCCTTTTCCGTGAGCGACGATCAGACTTACAAGCTGAAATTGATCAGTTATCGGTCAAAATTCCAAAAACAAATGAATTATTAGAGGTAATTAACCAAAAGCAATCTGAATTAACAACTCTCCTCAAAGAGCAAAATAGGGGTGCTTGGATTCGATCGCGATTCCAGCATATAAATGAATCAGATAGACCTACTACATATTTTTTTAATCTTGAGAATAAACGTGTGATGAATAAAACTATTTCACAGTTGAAGATCCCAACCGGTGAAATGGTTAATTCTGATACGGATATTCTGAGCCACGCCTCTGATTTCTATGGTGAATTATATGCGAAGTCAAGCTCATGCAAAGTGTCTGAAAACCTGCTTTTATCAGATCTTCCTAATCTAAGTGAGCTTTCCAGAATTGAGTTAGATCGGGCCCTGAGTTTGCCAGAGCTTACTGACGCTGTTAACCATCTCAATAACAACAAAGCTCCTGGAATTGATGGACTACCATCGGAATTTTACAAAACCTTTTGGGAAACTATCGGTTCTGATCTTCTTGATGTTTTTAATGAATCAATTGAAGACATGTTATTACCTATTTCATGCAGGCGAGCGGTTGTGACATTATTACCTAAGAAAGGTGATTTAACCAATTTAAAGAACTGGAGACCTGTATCACTTTTATGTGTAGATTTGAAAATATTTTCCAAGGCCTTGTATAATCGTATACGTACAGTACTCGCAGAAATTATTCACATAGACCAAAGCTATTGCGTACCAGGACGTAAGATCTCCAATAACATTAGGTTGATAACAGACGTCGTCGAGTATTCACATTTCATGTCGTTACCTCTTGGCGTTGTATCCCTAGATCAGGAGAAGGCGTTTGATAGGGTAAGTCACCAGTATTTATTGAATACCTTGCGCGCATTTGGCTTTGGTGATTTTTTTGTTAAATGCATTCAGCTTCTTTACAATGACACTTCGTGTTTACTGAAAATAAATAATTTGTTATCTATGCCTGTTTCTTTTAGCCGTGGTATCAGACAGGGTTGCTCACTATCAGGCGCTTTGTACAGTATCTGTATCGAACCATTATTAGTTAAGATACGCTCAAATAACGGACTGAAGGGGGTGGCCCTGCCTGATATCTCGGGTGAAAGGGTTTCTTGCTCAGCTTATGCTGATGACATAACTGCCTTGTGTACGTGTAATGATGATTTTATTAAATTGCGAGATTTGATACATGTATATGAGTCTGCTTCCAACGCGAAAATTAACCACTCAAAGTCAGAAGGTTTTTGGGTCGGTTCCTGGAAATGGCGTATTGACGAGCCTTTGGGGTTAAAATGGAATAGCAATGGATTAAAGATTCTCGGTATTTATATTGGCAATTCTTTGGATTTTTGCAAACAAAATTGGGAAAATCTTGAAAATGAAATCAGCACAAAACTTCTTAACTGGCTCCCGTTATCAAAAGCTCTATCGTTTAGAGGTAGGATCACTATTACTAATCTGCTTGCTGCTTCTAAGCTTTGGCATAGGTTAGCTGTTATCGATGTCCCTGGTAATATTTTAAATGCTATTCAAAAACTGTTAATTAACTTCCTCTGGTCTGGAAAGCACTGGCTTCCCAAAGAGTTACTGTTTCTGCCTTTAGACAAAGGTGGGCAAGGACTAGTGCATTTAGAATCTCGGATACGGACATTCCGTATTCAGTATGCACAATCCTTTATGAACTATTTCGCTTTTCATCCGTGTTTCAGCTTTACCAGCTACTTTCTCAAACAGATACATAAACTAAATTACGATTATCAGATTTTCTCTATTCAATTGGATGTAAAGATGATTCGTAATATACCTATCTTTTATAAGAGTGTGCTCAATTCTTGGTTTTTCTTCAATGTTATGCGAACATCGCATCCAAGCTGTAAAATTGATGTTTTAAATGAACCACTGTTTCTAAATCCTTTGATCAAGAATATCTCCACTGGATTTACTTTTTGCTACGAAGATTTTATAAGTGCGAATGCTACCATTCTAGCTGATATTTTGGTAAATGATAAACGAATTGCACTTGAAGACTTACTCCTTAAAATTGGCAACAGGTCTCGACGATTGCTTCAAATAAACTTGAACACTCTATGGGATAGCATACCCAATGAATGGTTCGAACTATTAGATCGACCTATTGACATTCCCAGGTCAGTATACAATTATGAATTATCATGCAATATTAATGATGACTCGGTTTTTACTGTATTGATACCATCTCTTTGCAAGAAGGAACTATACAAGATGTCTTTATTAAAATGTTACTCAATGATTTCACATAATACCAAAAGTAACATATGGAGAGATCTACTTTCTCTAAATATTGATTTTACAGATAATTGTCTCTGTTTTTATGAATATCCGTGTACATACTACGAAGGAGATTTGTCATGGAAGGTTTTCCATGGGGCACTCAACACTGGTGTTTTTCTATATAAGGCCGGATATTGTATTAATGATAAATGTGTTTACTGTGGCGATCGTGAAGATTTAGCACATCTTTTTATAACATGTTCACGTCTCCAACCACTTTTGTGTGCTGTTAGACGAGCAGTTCTATTTTTAACACTGGCTGATGAATTTAAGCCTGAGAATTATGTCAAAGGCTTTCTATGCCCCCATTGTTCGTCTAAATCTGCACGTAAAATTAAACATCGTATATGCAATTGGATCATGGCAAACGCTAAAATGGCTACCTATGTAACGCGGCAGCGTCTAATGGATGGCAATGGTCAGACGGACGCCCTTCGAGAATGCATTTCTCGAATGCGAGCTCGTGTGACTATTGAATTTAAATACCACCAGCAAAATGGGTCACTAGAAAACTTTAAAAATTTTTGGGCAATTGACCACCTCGTCTGTAGTACTGAAGACGGTATTTTAACATTTAATGGTATTTAGTTATACCTTTCAGTATTATTTTGTCCACTTTCATCATTTTACATTTTAATGACTGATGACTGATGATTTTGATGACTGATTCCCATTGATTTTTATACGGATTGGATTGTTGTTTTTTTACAAAATTGACGTAGATCTGTGATATTTTGACATATTTGTTATTCTTCATAAATACAATGTTTATTTAAATGATACTCAGACTGATTCAGGAATATATTTATATTGTCTATGACGTGTTTTTAAAAATAATTTATGAGTGATGTATTAAATTAAAGCGGTTTTTTTATGAATCCAAAATAAAGTACATGAAAAGTCTTCTTCTTCTTCTTCTTCTTCTTATTATTATTATTATTATTATTATTATTATTATTATTACTGTTATGACAGTTGGCAATATTATTATTCCGCCTCTTGATTTATTTAACGCGTAATATTTGTACGTAAGTGGGAGATACGCCCATTAGACTTATTGTGTTCCCACATAGACTAAAAACTTTGTTTAAACCAACCCTGATACAATCTAATATTATAAAATGGTTAGTTTAGCTCGAATTAAATTACTATCTCCAAAATTACACGCCGCTTGGATGCGCGGCCGTAGGCAAAGTGTTTGATCAATACAATAAAAAAGCGTAAAACATCTTAATATATAGAATTTGAACCGAGCCAGTGATCCCAGTGAGAAATTAAAAAAAATAGTCCTCTATTAGCCTGTTAATAACATAATATTTTGATATTTTAGACTACATTTAGCAAACAATTACATACACCAAGTTGAGTAATTCTGGCTCTTCTTCATCAAAATATTCCTCATTTATATATTCTAGCTATTCCATCAACTGATCCACTAATGCTGTTGACATTACATCACCATCTGTCCACTGATAATCCAGGTTTTAATTTGCTATATATACAGACAATGCCCATATGTTGTTGGTGTATATGGCACTGTTGGCTCTGCCTTAGAACAAATGCGAGCTCGACAGTTAGCTCTCCTTATATGCATCTTCAGTGAAGAATGCATTCTCCCACAATATATGCATCTTCAGTGAAGAATGCATTCTCTCACCATAATATATGCATCTTCAGTGAAGAATGCATTCTCCCATCATATATGCAAATTGACTGTTTGGAGGGAAGCTGGTCAGCTGGTTTTCACGAAACACGACTTTTTAGAGTGATCACAATGACACTATCGTTAGCATATCAAGGTCGCCGACTCAAAATGTTTTACACACATAATCCGATATATATACATACACACACACACACACACACACACACACACACACACACACACCACCCTCACTAATGGCTGCTCCTGAATTTATTTCAACTGGGACATGATTATTGCCAGCAACAACCAGTTATGCGCGGAACACGTCGTTATGTGAAATGAGGTCTGCCAGGATCAACTCTTTCAGATGCTTCTAGTTTCTGGTCACCGTTAATATAACTTTCTGCGGTAGCAGGCGGGCTGACGCTGTAAATGCCGACAGAACTTATATATATATATATATGTACCAGAGCCATGGGAATGCAATGTAGTATTCAGAAGTATGATGTAAATAATCTGATAGCTCACGAGTTGTCCCCCCGCAGCCGACTTACATGTTTGATGAAAGTGGACACATGAAAGGGGCAAAAGCTACGTCACATCTAAAATGCTCTAAAATTTGAAGAATCTGGAAAACATTCAAATATTGTTGTCTCTTTTCTGAATGGATGTGCAGCTTTGTGAGTTGTCCCGTAGGTGGGACAGCGCAATACTGCCTTGATAAGTTCTGTCGGCATTTACAGCGTCAGCCCGCCTGCTACCGCAGAAAGTTATATTAACGGTGACCAGAAACTAGAAGCATCTGAAAGAGTTGATCCTGGCAGACCTCATTTCACATAACGACGTGTTCCGCGCATAACTGGTTGTTGCTGGCAATAATCATGTCCCAGTTGAAATAAATTCAGGAGCAGCCATTAGTGAGGGTGGTGTGTGTGTGTGTGTGTGTGTGTGTGTGTGTGTGTGTGTGTGTGTGTGGGTGGGTGGGTGGGTGGGGCGCGCAAAAATACGACTGTATCACGCGATGAACCTGACACAATAATCATTCAGCAAATTGTATCTGTTCGAGTTTCTAGGATGTATTTGAACAAAATATCTGGGAATTGATTAGTGATAGAAGTGATATTTACAGGCATGTCTCAATAAGAGAAATATTGGACCAAATCAGTAATATATAGTAGCGGTAGCCTATGTGAGAGACATATATGTAGTTACATCAATACCGTATATTCAGACGTGTAAAATTTTCGAAATCTTCGAGGGCGTACCTGCGGACGTCTGTTATATGGAAGGAATACAACACATCGTAGACCTACCCCAAACTCCACCCCCCCCCCCCCCCCCCGCCCCACCACCACCGACTTTGTGCCAACTCTACATTTCTGGAATCAATTAATAAAGGACGGCATGGAGAGCAAGATGATAACTTAAAGCGTAAGCACGAAATAACATAAACTGGGCGAGGTAAATTGTGCACACGTACGTGAGTACGTCTGTGATCTCGTACGTATGTGTTCACGTTCAGATCCAAGCTAACCCGTTGATTATAACTTACATAGCGCCGAAACCATGCAAATATGGACATTCAGAAAATCATTGGAATACAAATACAGCACGAAAGCCATATGAAAGTAAAGCGAATTCTGTCTATACAGACCAAGGGGCGAATATGTTTCTGCTCTCTTCCACGTATTTGGAAGGCTTCATGCTTTAAGTCTGCGTTTGAAAGCATTTTATCGATTAGTGTTTTATATATAAGACACTAATTGAAAACATGGGTGGTAGAATACGTATTGATCCCCGGATTCACAGCTGCAACAACGGTAACAGCTGTAGATTTACTTGACACTTCTATTGTTTTAGATCCGGGCGGAATATTGGACTAGGTGTACTCTAAGTGGCTATTACAAGCTCTAGCTGCCCACATTTCAGAGACAACATAAAATACCTGTTAACCCTTTAACCATCGAATTTATTAAAGAGAATTCAAAACTTCTCATAGAAAATATCTATTTGCAGACCAAGAGAAGACCTTTATTGAAAATTTATCACTGGAATCACTGGCTCTGTTATCGAGCCTTTCACTCCAGAGGTAAATCTTCAAAAATAGTCTTCAGTAGCTTTCAGTAGCTTTCAGTAGCTTCCCGTTCGCGAACTTATAGTTTAAGGAGTAAAAGGACAGCAGCCCAACACGTACAGGTCGGGGCGAAGGCAGCACCTAGAGCTCACCTCCGCTATTCTTCCATTTGATCTTATTCCTCGCTCTCTCTATCTCTCACCCTCTCTCCCCTCCTTTCCCCCTCTCTCTCTTTCTCGGTCTTTCTTCCTACTCTCCACCACCCCACACTCAACATCCACACACTTATGCACACTAATATACTATAATTAATTAAACTATTATGATTTGCCGCCATTTTGTTGTAAAAAAGCTTTGTATAATCTGTATGTGTATGGGAGACACGGGCATAAGACTCTAAGTCTTATCGTGCTTCCATCTGAACAAAATAAATCACGTTTAAACCAAAAATAGTCTTTATTTGGCCTGCAAATCGACATTTATCAAGACCACTGCTGAAGCCATTTTGGCTGATATGAGAGCTAAAGCGCTAACGGGCGACTGGGACTAAGCGTCCTAAAGATAATGGCTACCTGCGATTGGTGAACAAGATGACGGTTCTTTAACCCTTTAACACTCTGATTTGTTCAAAGAAAACTTTTTGCTGGCCAGGAGATTGTTTTTGAAAATTTACCACTGGAATGACTGGCTGGGATATCGAGCCAGTCACTCCTGCTTCTCTTGGTTCGCGATTGTACATTTCCCAAGACCTCCAATAATCTTGTTTTCCCTCTCTGCGGGAACGTAGGCGTATAGAGTTTTACTCGCCAAAAGCAGTTTTAAGCGCCGGAAGAAGTTATACTGGGATGACCAGCGTGTATAACTTAGAGATGTTTGTTCTTATACGGCCATAGTGGGAGACCAAAAGTTTGTTGCCGTTAAATAGACGTGCGCTTATGGGAGATTATCGAGTGATTTATTTAGGAAACTGGTCGTTAAGAGTTATCTCTCTTTTCTGTTTACCTACGCGCTCTATTTTATGATATCCACGAGGGAGTTTATGCCCCTGTAGAGTAGCTATCGCGTTACTAGAGTAGCGCCTAAACGGCTTGAGTTTGTACTCTTGTACCGACTCGAGGCTACCCACCTATGAACAAGGGTTACTCGATTAAGTCACGTACTTAATTAATGTAATTTCAACCTCTCTTGTGTCAACTTAACCATTTAATGGTCAAACTGACCAAAACAACTTTGCGGTGGTCTTCAGACATGGCTATTTGAAAGGGCTAGAGAAGCGTACTTTTGAGTATTTATCACTAGAATGACTGGCTCGATAACAGTGCCAGTCATTCTAGTGGTAAATTTTCAAAAATGCTCTTTTCTCGGCCGGCTTATAGACATTTTATTTTTTACCATTACACCTTTAATGGTCAAGCCGGCGAAAAAGAAATTTAGTGGTAAATTTACAAAAATAGTCATCTAAAATTAAAATATCTTGATAAATATTCAAGATGTTTAATTAATATATTAAGTAGTATTTTGAGCGCTTTGAGGCGCTGTTGAGGCAGGAGGGGTTAAACACGTCACACATCAATCTAAAAATAGAGGCGTGGTTTCGTGCTGAGAACACGCTTCTAACGTAATTCTGTCGGATAAATGGTTTGGCGGTCATCGTGGATCTTTTACCCGCTAAAAGTTCCCATACTAAAGCAATAGGAAATTTAAAATGCCTTCTAGAGAACCTCAAGGTCGATTTCAATTACATTTGACAGGAAATATCCGTAGGCTATGGAGATCCAGGTTTGTGCGAACGAAGCCAATCGACCAATTTGTCTGGCGGCATATTCGACTGTGGCAAATCTTTAGAAATGTCTTAAAATATCTTCTCGGAAATGGCTTCGGGTATTGATTCAAAACTCTTGAAATATCTAGGGCAATAGCGGAACCTAGTTTGTTCCAGAGAACCTGATGGGTCGATTTTCTTGTCAGCTATCTTAGATGACCTCGTTCTTGTTGCAATTCTGGTTAAAACCTTAGGATTCTACTCATAGGCGATGGCCTTTCTAGTTGAAATGCCTATGTTTCAGGTGAGCGATACAGGCCCATTGGGCCTCTTGTTTAACATGGGAAACCTGTCTTAACCTAAGAAGTAACATAACTGTATATATGAACGGTTGGCACCACACCCCCTCCCACCCCAGTACGTCAAGGTGTCGGCCTCCTCATGTGGGATAGCTGTGCGAATGATATTAACATCTCTGTTTAACATGACGTTCTTATGCGTTGCACTAATGATTATTCCTGCATTACGTTTCTGAGTGGGACAAATGGCGTGAGCATCCTTTGTAGCAGTGGGTACAAGAAACAATTATTCTATCTTGGTTTGCGCGATTTTGTTGCATCCTGTACTATGCATCGCATCATGGAAGCCTTACTACCTCTGTGCCATTCTCGTGTTGCCTCCTTTAATGATCCCTTGACATAGTAATTGCCAAATATAACATATGTAACATTGTAGTTATGATCTTTGCCATTTATGAATTTAACATATGAATCCTTGAGGGCCTTATAGTTTTGAAATGATGTTACTGCCATTAACTCTTGTACAACAGCCATACCTTCAATTATCAGACACTCGTTGGAATACGTTGTATCTTCTTCAAGTCCCTGTGTGGCCTGGCAGCCCCTGTCCCGCGTTAGTCCCCTTTCTCGGGGACTGGATGACCAGTCGTCGTGTAAGCTTTAGTCAGTCCCTTCCTGAATTCTCTCCAGCCCCAGGAGGAAGCGCCAATCTAACAAGGTCCTGGGCTCGCCGAAGCGAGCATCGTCCACGCTATGGACTCCCCTCGAACGTCCTCCAGGTTTCTCAGCAGGTCTCGGGGCTTGCGATGATCCTACCATAATGCAGGTGACGGGCTCCTCCACAATATTTTACGGACTGGAGTGGCCAGCCACCTCCTTGGAGACGCGTGAGTCTGGCCGGGCATTCCTGGCATGGCTAAGTGCCTGTGCACGCCGATTCCTTAACGATGCAGGCTCCTAATCAAACTCATCCCTCTCGCTATCCATGGGTTGGGTCGGGACGCTTGGTGGCCATTCTTAGCTGGCTGGTTGGGTCAGTGAAGTCAGACAAGTCTCTCCTTAATCCGAGCGAAGGAGGGTGGCAGAAATGTAGATGTGCATTCCGGCAGAAGCGGGCAAAACGACTGGCGTAGTAGAAGCGGTGTAGGAGACAGAGGAGGCCACAGACGTGGTGGAAGTGGTTCTGAGAGAGATGCATTTTTGGGGTTGGTAGAAGTCCTTATGGTGGCAGAAGTATCGGTGGTTTCAGTGGTATGAGCCTCTGTGCGTGGCGGCGGCGATGTCAATGGCTCAGCTGGGCAATGAATGAGGCAAATCTCCCCAGTGTGTGTGGTCGAAAAGGTGTCCACAGCCTGATGGATGAGTCCTTCTAGGAAGAGGGATCCATTCGGTTTAGTCATGTTGGGAGTGGGAGGTTCGTGCGGATGCAGTGTGTGTGAGACAAAAGGAATAGTCGCAGCTGGCTTCCAGGTTTTCCTGCCTAAGTTCGAGCCGAGCTCTTTTCACGTGTCTATCTATCAGGGGCTAGTGTCTCGAGGATGGGAGAGGAGTGAGAGAAATCACGGGGAAAGGACTCCAACTGTCGTTTAGGGGTTTTGGGGCTCTGTACACAGTATTTTGGTCATAAACCGAAAGTTTCACAGGGGACGTCAGGAACCATTTTCTTCCCTACCATCTCAGGGTCCTAGCCAGACTAGCGTCGCCTTATGGGCTGAGGGGGCCTAAGGCATGGTGGGAGGGAGCTGTCTCGGGGAAGGAGGAGGGTGGGTGGATGAGACAGTGGACTCTTATTATCTATCATGGGCTGTCAGTTCGTTGCTATCAGTCGCTAATCGTTTTGTCAGTCAATATACTTAAAGTTAGTTAGTCGCCGACAGTTGTTTAGCACTGAGACTATTTACCTATCTTTTAAGTAAAGGTCCACCTAAAGTGGAATGGAAATAATCGTACTTTAGTGTCCAGGAAACACACGGGAGGGGTGAAGCTTAGTGGTTGCCACCTGGTTGGTCCGAAATCCTCTGTAGATGTCCAGAGATGGGTATTTCTGTATGTGCCTAGTTCTAACATTTAGAGGTGATCCTGCGAAAGCGGTGTTTTTAGAAATAACTAAGATGCTTTGCAGGTTTAAGACCTCAGACGGCCGCAAAAGGATGTGATGGGTTGAGCTTTGCATGAACCTGTTCCGTAACAGGGTCAGGCAAATCTTCCATTCAGAAGCTGGACCATTATTAAGCGATGCCAAAATGATCTTAACGCAATCCAAGCCGCAGTCTTTCTGAGTTTCAGATGTCCAAACTGTGTAACTAAGAGAGGGGAGAGTTTAGTGGGACCTCCGCTAAGTTCGAGCATCACCACGGTCGAGAACGATAACAGACTGATAAGACTCAGCAAGCATGGAAGGGATCTTTACTGATATGGTGGTTACCTGATTACTGTCGCTATGGGAAACCAGTGTTAACAGCAGGACCAATTAACTACCTAACGTTTATCCTGATGCCGAGTTTCATTTTAGGGGGGCAAAACATTCCTTCTCATGGGGAGAGACACAACGGCAGTAGCAAGACCTGTAGTAGTGGTTAGAAAGAAAATAATTAAACGAGTGGGGTTATCAAGGCTTAGACAAGAATTCTTCCGTGGGGAGCGGCCTTGTGTAGGGCGAAATAGTATCATGGCATCGTGGTCATTTGCAATGGAGAAGGGAATCGGTGATGATATAGATGGATGTTTTCAGGCAAGCTGAGAGGGACGGCAAATCTGGCGGCTTAGCTTCTCTTAACTTAACAATATATCCTACTCTAAGGAAGCCAAATGATGCAGAGCGAAGACATGCGTCGATTGTAGGTTTGGCGGGAGCCAACCATGGAGAACAGCAGATGAGCTGCAGGCGACTATTACGCTAGTTAGCTGGTGGTCCAAGTGATTTGCGGGACCTACAGAATAAGAAGTCAGGAAGCAGCCGTTTTGACAGAAGTTTCGTGCTTTGCGTGGAGGACGATATCCGCTCCAAAAGAGCATCAAAACTGGGCGAACGTCCTTGTCCATATAGACGAATTTGGTAATTCGATGCCGCTACAAAGCTAGGCCCTGACTTTACGTTGTGAGGTGCATGAGGTTGCCGTCCACAACTAAGACGGTCGATCTCCTTTAGAACGTTCCTTTGACAAGAACGGAATGATCGATAGACAGCGATGGATATACGTTAAATGGCGCTTACGGTGGCAGATCTAGAATTCTGTAGAGAAAAAGAGAACTAGATTAGTTAGCACATTTAAGACTTTATCATGCACAATTCAATTCCTTACAGTGTGGTATAAAGTCTACAGTCACGGTTGAACAATTCCACTGAACTAGGGATCTAGGTTCTGCTATTTTACGCATTGTCAGTTTTTAACCAAGATTGGTGGGTATATTCCCAAGGTACAATGTCACACGTTGACTTAGTCCTCGATGGCCAAAGATCACAACAAGCTGGGCGAGCGGTACATCCAAAGAACAAGTAAAAGTTCAGCCATTCCTTATGGATAGCATGGTCACAGGTAAGAGGCAGGGAAGAAGGTATCTAAGCACAGCGATAGATTTTTAGAATCAGCTGTCGAAAAATGTTCCGTCATTGCGGGAGATCAATTTGTTCCTTTGGAACTGAGACAAAGAGTGTTGGAAACCAAACCTTGATCGGGGGTTTCCTGCAGTTCATTTAGTAGCAGACAAAGCAGACGAAGGGTGGGAGAAACGATTCCAGGTAAAGTTCTGGCACAGAAACAGTCAATTGTCCTGCCGGCGCACAGTCGAATTTCTGGAGGATGAAGAATTTAAGTTGTTAATTTGGCAGCTTTATGGAGTGGCCTTTTAAAAATGAGGTTATCCCGTTGCCTATATAGATGTTGGCCCGCTCCGAGTCGTTAAAGGCCCGATCATACTGCAGTGCAAATTCGCCGTGTGTTACTGGTAAGGGCAGCAAAATATATACTGTCGACCAGGGTGGATGGCGAGGCGGCATGTGAACAACCTCTAGGTCCCATTCACGTCATTCGAGGCTGGTTTTATTTCAGTCAATTATTATAACTTACCCAGCTTTTACAATGGTGCCTATTTATACTCCTGGGTGGAAAGAGGCAACGAGGAGTGAAAGAGATTGCCTATGTTCCAGCGATCGTCAGTTGGATGATTTTCTAACGCAGAGAGAGCAGCCTTTATTCTCTCAGCTCTGCATATCATTATCTTTTGACGAATGGCAGGCTTTCCTTAAGCGGTCAACAGCCAGTCAGTAGTCGTTCTTATAGCAGGGGCTAGTGCGCTCTATGGCGAAGTTGTATTCAGTGTTCTTTCTCATCGAGGATGTTCAATAATTCATTAATTGTTGCATTTCTCTGTCCCTGTCTTGACGCATCATTATCATCACGAAGAAGTGGAAATCTCAAGTTTTCTAATGCTACCAAACATTACCGCACATTTTTATCGTCATGGCTATTACGTGAGGAAGAAGTCGTGCAACGATCATATTTACAAAACTAAAAGTGTCCTCTCAGTCATCGTGTCCCGCCCTATGAAAGAAACCATGCCTATTGCGGAGGTACTCCCAGTGGCCCGGCGCATGCGCAGACGGGGCGAATTGTGTCTTAGACCTTTTTCGCCATCGTATGTGCCTTAGGTATAGCTACTCCTAAGATGGTCGTGGCGTGTTCCAGGGAGCGGATTACCGGTTCCAAGTTGGATGGCCTATCCCGTTACCTGATCACACAACGTATGGAAGAGTCTACTGAGCTAATCCCTGGATCCTTCTAAGGAAGATTCTCTAAAACTTCCATTACTTTACTTGTATCTAAGGTCGGATGAGCTAGTTTCACCTGGGTGCGGTTCGTTGTCGCAAACTCATACTCGCCAATTATCACATTTATGTCCACCTCACGAGACGAACGTGCAAAAATATGTAATCTGAACATGAAACCAGTAGATGCTTCCAGAGTCACAACTTCCGACTTTGCATTTATTTTAATTTCTTTAGTTGAATAGTTCCATAATAAGGGCGTACACTGTGCCATTTTATCCATGAGATTCGTCATTAGCTTGAGCATGTGCGAATATATTCCAGGGTGCCAGTACAGGATGATGGTTTGCAATAGCGCGCTTCCCTCTCCTGTCTGTTGTCTGATCAAGAGAATGATGTTCTCTCATACTCGGATTTGTTAGCCCACTTGTGGGTTCCATCTCATTATCAATTTGTGCAAGTCTGGAGAGCACAAGCAGAATTTGAGAAGAGTGGTATGAGATTCGGTGGTGCCATTAATGGCGCCCGGGCCGTTGATAGTTTTGTTGCTCCTGTGGTTGATCTATTTCAAGGCCTGTAAATGGAACCGAGTTATACATATTTACTTTGAATTCCCCTGAAACGAAATGCTGCCAGATTTCAGGATTCACAGTCTAACTATTCAGGGCTATTCGGCACATAGTCAGTCCTACCAAAAACAAAGTAGTACAAACACAGTTTCTCAAGAGATGACAGGCGGGTGAGGGTGGGGCTGGGTTGGGGGATGGGGTTGGTGGTGGTGGGCGGTGAGTGGGTACCAGTCATCATAGCGGCTATATGTAGGTCTTTGGAATGGACTTTTCTGGTTGTAACTATGCTAAGCTCTACTCACACCTCGCTTGTGTTGGGATCGAGTCAAATTAGTTTCAAAACATTCAACAACATAATAAAGAAAAATTACTTACCTCTCCGGGATGTAGAAATTGTTTGAGTGTAGCTTTCGTGACCATCTCGGTCGCTTCTTCAGCACTAATTGACGGTCGCTGGCAACGTCACTCTGGTCAGTTCTTGTGGAGTCACGTGACAGCATGGACTGGTAGACTGCTGTTATACGATAGCCCTCGTCTCTGTTCATAGTTGGTTGATGCTTGTAGATTTCTATGGCCTCTTTAACCTTCCGTTTGAATAAGTTGGTCTCAATGTTGATGACCGAGGAACTGCTGGCGGGGATGACGTCGCCAGTGGATTCTGCATGCTCTGCCACAGCTGAGTTGGAATTGATTTTAAGATGTTCTTTGACTCTGGTGCTGAGTGGCCTTTTGGTTTCGCCTATGTATGTGCCCTCACATTAGTTACATTCTATCTAGTAGATGACTCCAAGCGTTCATCTGTGGTCAGTTTATCTTTTGGTCTTACTAGTTGTGATCTTAAGGTGTTGACGGGCTTGTGGTAGGTTTTGATGTGGTGTTTTCTGAAGAGTCTGCCATGGTGTTCTGATAGGCCTTGGATGTACGGAAGTCCGACTAGTGGTTTTCCCCCGACATCTGGTGGTTTATTACGAGGTGGGGAGGTGGTTTTCTCATCCACGAAGGGTAACCGTTAGTTTGGAGAGGTAACTAATTTTTCCTTATTATGAATCATCCTGGGATTGGGACCAACTTTTTCTGAAATATTCAACAACATGTTTATTAAATAGCAAAGAATTACAAAGACATACAATTCATATAACGTGTCGGGCAATTTGACATATTCTGACGACGGTCTATATGAAACCCTTTGTGGCTTAGTGATTGTGACGTCATCATGCACGCGCTGAGCTGAGTATGACGTCATACGAGGTCGGATAATGGATGGATACTCTGGAAAAGTGAATTGCAGTAGGCCCTCACATGCCGCATTATGTGCATACTCATTGAAACATTGGATCTTTAGAGTGTTGCGTCAAAGTTAGATAACTACCCAACAAAGTCATCTAAGGCTACACGCTCTGCATATTATTCTGAAAAGAACGCCATCATCTAACGGTCAAAGAGCACTTGGAGTGTAATTTTCTGGGCCTCTACAGCTCTGATGTAGTGATTACCCAAACTAATTTGGTGTACGGTAACAGAACTGTACAGATCGGATTCGACCCAAGCGACATATACGCCGCTATACTCTATAGTCCTTCAGAAATATCTCAAACTATACAGAGATGTACAAGTAGCTCAAATACCACCCCTTTATTTTTGTACTGCGAGTCCATATGTTCTAACGTCAAGAGTACACAGCCATTACAGGTTTATTAACAGTTTTTAAGTCTTAGGTTATCGGCCAGATGGGACACGCATGCATATGGATAACCACGCATAGCATAACAGGGCTTTAGAAGGTAGCCGTTTTCAAATTCAAAATGGCTGCAATTTACACACCTGAATTTCAGAAAGGTAAATATGACAATGGATGACAATAAAGATGTTATTGACTTTGGAATCAGGTATTTTACATCACTTAGATACAAAGATACAACATAACATAGCTTTTAATGGCTGCCATTTTGAAATCCAAGGTAGCTGTGCTATGTAATCTTCAAAATAATAGTATTGCAGAGATGTATAATAATACGAGCAACACGCATTGACCCTTAAAATTTTAAAAAGCCTTTAAAATCAAGTTTCTATATATCTTAGAAACGAAGATATCGCTTACAATAAATTGTAAATGGCGGCCATTTTGAAACTCAAGGTAGCGGCCGTTAGGGTAAGAAAAAAATGGCGAAGGTATTTTTGTGCTTTTGGTTGCCATCGCAATTTATCCTGAAAGTTACAAACATGTACCCGAAAATGCACATAAACCTCAATTTCGCTACAAGCGGACAGACTGTAATGACCCACCATATTACCACGTCATCATAACGACTAGACTGTTACACCGACTCAACTTCGGAGACCAGACAGGCCGCGACCCAGTCTCCACAGTGAACTGTAAGATCACTACTGGGGATCGTGGTGATTTTGCTATAATTAACTCATGTATCGCAATATTATCAACCCGATCTGTCCCGTCGTTTACGTGATATCTGCAAATTCTCGTCCTCATTTTGTGTGCGACCGATTTTAATTTTACGACGGTCTAAGAGGGACTATTTTTCCGTTATCTATTTTTTTTTTATAAATAGAAGACTTTATCATCAAGTTTTGGATGAAATAATATTGTCTGGTATGTATAGTGTACAGGCTTGGGTACAAGTGCAAATGCATTTGCACTTGTATTTGCATTTAAATGCAATTATGAAATTTCTGACGCATTTGCATTTGCACTTGCATTTGAATCGTCTGTATTTGCATTTGCATTTGCATGAAAAGGGTTGCATTTGCATTTGAGTTTTCTTTGATCTACGAATCCATAGCTTCCAGAAGGACTTGAAAGCTATGTTCTCCATAACTCAGCGTGCAGAAATGTCAGCAGTACTGCAAAGCAGTGAGCCCAGGATTTTACTTTCCTCCATGGTTCGCCACAACGATGTGGGTCGTCATTCTGTATAGTTTCATGCTTTGTCGACATGTATATGTGGGTGGACTCTGTTTTGGATTCATTCATAAAGTGATTCTCAACTTTTAGTTTGCTTGCAGTTCGTCAAGGGGTTTCTTTTCCTCGTCTATGAAATCCATATCGTCGGCATATTCCATCTCTAGCGGCAGGCCCAGTATTGACACAGGGAGGAAGGGGGTGGGGTGGGGTGGGGTGGGGGTGGGGGTGGGGGTTGGTTTTGTGGAACTTTCCCGCACAGATTTCAATGCGGCAGCAAGGTAGCAGGTGTTACTCTACAGACTTCACTGACTTGACTCGTTCTCTCAGCTTGGTGTCTGCAAGCAGTAGTCTCACTAGTCGTAGCTCATCTTCATTGCAACTGGCCTGGCGTAGTACATCTAGGATCTTTGATCGTTAAATTGTGTCAAAGGCTCGTGACATGTCAATGCCCATTTTGTGGACGTCCCAGTGTTTGGACATGCCTACAGACACAAGAGTTGAGCCCATACAATGTCTGCGCAGCTGCATCCACGTTTGAAGCCACTTTGACATGATCCGGTGAAATAATCGATCTTGTCTCGGATGCGGCATAGCGTAACATTGGATAGGATTTTCCGTATGCTGTTGAGGAGCGCAATGGGCCGCAGATTGGCTGTGGGCCCATGTGGCTTCTTGGGCTTGGGTAGTGCATATAATCATCTGTGTTTAAGAATCGCAATCTTTTAGCCCCAAAACACAGGTGGTCACTCGAGCACTTCTGACTACAGTACAATTTACTCAACCAGTACTCTCTATATTCTTTGTCAAGATCCTTTCAAAGTAATTAGTGTGAGCTTGGTAATATATCTCTGGTTGCCCAATCTATGAATAGAGTACGGTGTTGTTAACTCCATTCATTAAAAAATCTCTTAATCCATTAGTTGTCAGTATTGGCTTTTTGAATGTCCATTTGCATTATAAGAGATTACAATTTTTGAAAATTCATGGCTGAAATGACTGGCTTGGTAATCGAGTCAGTTATTCCCGTGGTACAATTTCACAGATTATCTTCTTTGGAATGCAAATAGACATTTACCAAGATCAATAAATTATAGATGCTGATAATTCTGTTGATATGGGTTAATTTACTGTTCGCCCATCGTGATTAGAAGCACCTGTCATTCAGTCTGACTATAAGCGCATACTCAGCCATGTGTGACTAAGATAATCACGGACAAAGTTAACATTTTAAACATTTTAATCTAGAAGTGCCAAAATCTTAGTTCAGGTCTTAAATAAGCTGATGAACATTTTGAAACAAATTTGACTGGAAACTTTGACTCACAGCTGCCAGTCAAATTATCTTCAAACTATTCAACATAATATTTGTTAAATTAATACAGATAATGCATAAGCTGATAACTATTTTGATTGCATTTTGACTGGAACCTGTTGCTGCCATAAGCGCAGTAGCAGCTATCAATAAAATTCCTTTAAAAATATTGAACATAATATTTGATAATTATTTTGAAAGTAATTTGACTGACGCATGTTGCTTCCATAGGGTGCAATGGCTATCAGTGAAATTACACTTCAAAATAGTCAACATAATATTTAGGAATCAGAAAAGTCAATGCTTTAATGGTTACCCCATAACACTTTAACCCTCATATCAGCCAAAACGGCTTCTGCAGTTGTCTCGAGAAATATCTATTTGCAGACCAAGCGAAGAATATTTTTGAAACTTTACCACTGGAATGACTGGCTCGATAACAGAGCCGGTCATTTCAGTGGTAAATTTTCAAAAATGGTCTTCTCTTGGTCTGGAAATAGACATTTTCTTTGAGAAAATTGAAATTATTTTTGAACAAATTCGAGGGTTAAAGTGCTAATGGTGAAATAAGTATTATTTTTTCATAATAAGGTTCCATGTGCAGATAAAGCGAAGACTATTTAAAAAATTTTTTTACACTGGAATGACTGGTTCAACAAGCGAGACAGTCATTCCAGTGGTAAAATTTCAAAAATAGTCTTCTTGGTCTGCAAAAAGATATGCAAAAAATGGTCACTACCAGCAGATACATAGAGGACTTATACATACTCAGAATTTCATTTGCACTTGCATTTGAATAAGTTACAAATATTTGCATTTGCATTTAAATTCAATGTCACCAGGCTGCATTTGTACTTGCATTTGCATTTGAATCATTTCCAAACATTTGTATTTGCATTTAAATGCAATACCCTGCACATGGACCCAAGCCTGATAGGGTATTGTCTGGTATGTATCGTGCCCTTTCAGAATTCAATTCCCTTTATCGCCAAATTCTGGCGAAAATTAATACGTTAATGGCCACGCATTACACACGAGTTTCCTTTCTCTACCTAGTATCGAAGGAGATCTCAGGAGACACGAATGGTCGTACAGCTACCCTCGAGCGACCCTCGAGGGTAGAATGCAGACTTACCTGAGGACTTTTCACCTCAACTCAATCCACTATTTAGGTAGAAAAACCTCTAGGAAAAGCATCCATGCTGTTCTTTTACAAGATAGCGGAGAATCATCGCCATTGCTATTTTATATACATATCAATTCAAATCAACACATAGTGACAGTTTCAGTTTCACGGTTGTACTTCATCCGCCAGTCCATCCTCCCAATATGTATCCGTCTGGTATCGATCCAGCAACTGCTCCTTTCATCTTTAGGCTACTTCTCCAGAAACACTGACCTGATTTTAAACAATTCGACCCTGAGCTTGTTCAGATGAAGATTATTGTGGCTAATAATGTAATATAGGGTGGGCAAAATAGGCCTTGCTTTTCGTAATATGTTGTTCCTCATTGTTGGGCATGCACTCATCCAGGGCATTCAAATAACCAATGATTGTCAGACATTGACCAAGCTTACGTTAAGGTATGCACGAAGATCGTTACTCGACACTATGCGGAATAGATGGGCCAATTTCTAGCTATACACCTAGATAGGTAAGCTGTTGGATAATTTGAAACTAATTTTACTGTGGGTTGTTTCTACTTATATTTATTAAATTGCAAATTTAAAAAGGACATACAAAATTATTAATACAGTTGTGATGGACCATTCAATTTTCGCAATGGAGCTATTGGTAATTTTGATTGTGACGCCATCTAACGAGCAACGCAATTGATTATCTGGTTAAATGATCGACACCCTATTGTGTGATATTTTCAACGCATCACGTGCTGCTGTTGTTGCTACTGATACATAATTGTGCGGGCGTCGTGGTTGTCACCGCCGTCGTCTCCATTGTCATCGTTGTCCTCATAATCGTCGTCGCCAGTCATTGTCATCATCACAATCATCATCATCATCATCATCATTATCATCATCGGCGGCGTCGTCGTCGCAACAGTAATCTTTGCCATAGTCGTCCTCCTCGTCGTCGTCGTCATCACAGTCGTCACAGTTGTTCTAGTAATTGTTGATGCATCACTTGCGGTTGTTATTCATGCGTCGCAATCGACATCATCATAATGCGGGTGGGTCGGTGGTGAGTGGGGTTTGTGCAAGAGGGCGGGTTGGCGCTTGATTGGTTTTTGTGTGGGGTGGAGTGGGGGTGGATGGACAGGTGGGTGGGTGGATGCGGGTGATAGTGTTGGGTAGATGGGTGCGAGGATGGGTGGATGGATAGGTGGTGGTGGCCAGTGATGGCAGTGGTGGTGGTACGATATTATATTCGTCCGTATCCATATCCAAATCAGATATTGTATATTGGCTTACAGCCAGAGATGAAAGTCAGAGAGGGGCAATAACTCCTGCACGTTTACTGAATACATATGCCTCAAGTTTACATACCCCTGGATTGAAAAAAATGACTAATAACGCGATTCACTTAATCTTATTATCCGCATCGAGCGAGGGAGGGAGGGAGGCAACGATGGCTTCGCTTGGTATCTGTAACAGTGCTTCTGGTAGTTGTCCTTGCCTAACGCGTGCCATTGTGGCTAGTAACACACGTGGATCCATGGTAACCGAGATGCCGCTGTAATTTAGATTATGTCTAACAAACAAACTGAAATGAAACACATCTTTCTAGTTTCTGACGTATTAACAGTACGACAATCCCATCCTGCTAGCTAAGCACCGCCCGCCCTTTACGCTTGTTGGATCGATTTATACACTTTCAAACCATTAACCATTTTATGACGAATCCGTCCTCAACCAGCCCCTGCAGTGGTCTTGAGGAATGTCCACTTGCAGGCCAAGTGAAGATTATTTTTGAAAATTTACCGCTGGAATTAATGGCGCGCCAACCGAGCCAGCCATTCCAGAGGTGAATCTTAAAAAATAGTCATCACTTGGCCTGCAAAAGGACATTCAATAATCAAATATCTTGATTTTTTTTACAAAATTTAGTCACAAAAAGGGTTAAAAAATAATTGACTTTTTTGGAATCCTCTGCAGTCCTACCTAGATTAATACTTAGTTATTGCAAGCAATCTGCATTGGAGCCGGTAATAATTGTAAAGCTAAAGCCATTAGCATATTTTTTTCATCGAAGTCGATGTTCTGCCACTGTATGATGCGATATCAATTTATTCATGTGTATATGACATATTACGCCGTAAAATAATTCGAATTACACAGATTGTGTGGTGTGCATGATTTGCATAGTAATGGCTATCGGACAAAGCACCAACCGTTACGAGATGTGTATTAGAACTGGAGTCCAAAGCCTAGATAGGAACACACTTCTGAGGGTTTATTGGTAATAAAATACTACTAATAAGACACGCTGAGCAAGGGCATGCGCATCGAATCTCAATATTCAGCCCAATGAATGTCGTGGATTTAGTCTTCCTGTTGAGAATGGACCTTTCCAGTTTTAGCTATGCCCCGCCCATCTCTAGCTAAGATCCACCCACACCTCGCTCGTGTTCGGATCGATCGATCTCTGAACACCCTGACTATCAATTTCCCAAAAAATACACAGGTAGGCTGTTGAATATTTTAAAACTAATTTGACTGGGTGCTGTTGCTGCCTAAGCATGTTTATTAAATACCAAACAATTACAAAGACATACAATTCATACAACGTGTCGGACTGTTTGAGATTTGATAACGGTCTATATGGAACCATTTGTGACGTCATCACACGCGCTGAGCTGATTATAATGTCATACGAGGTCAGATGATGGATGGATACTGTGGAAAGGTGAATTGACCACCTTAAATATGGATTCAAGAACCACATATGCTGGTGATTAATCGCATCTAAATTTTACCGGTAATAGATGTTAACAGTCACGTGGAGCTTTAAGCCTTCAACCCTCAAATTTGTTCAAGAAAATTTAAATGTTCTCATAGAAAAGGTCCATTTGCAGAGCAAGAGAAGACTATTTTTGAATATTGACCACTGGAATGACTGGCTCTGTTATCGAGCCAGTCATTCCATTGGTACATTTTCAAAAATAGTCTTCTCTTGGTCTGCAAATGGACAATGGATTACTGCAGGGGCCGTTTTGGCTGATGTGAGTGTTAAAGTGTTAAGCCATGTCTCTATGCATATTATATGAATAGCGTTATGTCCTTGACGGATGTCTTAGGAATGGATGAATCTGATCTTTCACTCAAGTATATGATGTCATGATCAATTACGTCACATGCAGGCTGACGTCACACTCGCAATGGACAGAGAATACTCCGTCATGAAGCCGGAATAGTCCGCAATGTGTAGGAATTGCATATTTTTGATGGATTTACTATTTAATAAACAATTCTGTTGAATACTTTCAAACTAATTTGACTCGCTACTATTACAGCCATAGGCAGCAACATCATCCAGGCAAATTTATTTTCAAAATATCCAACAGTTTATCTGTATAGTTACATGAAATTGACTACTTATGAAGTTTTTCACAATAACTGCAGCGTACTTACGCCTAACGCCTTGGTCAATAACATTATTCATGTTCCGAGAATAGAATGCATAAATAAGAGTAAAATTTGTTACATGTAAATGTATTCGTGACAGGGACAACGTTTATTCAATTACACTACCCTCTGGCAATGACCCGTCACTCCCTTGGCAGGAAGTAATGCAGTGGATCAACGAGGTTGTTGGAATAATGCCAACAGAGGTCTATACCGTGAAGTCCCATGGCGAGTCTGGCTGACATACATCATAAGGTCACATGTACATCCTAGAGAGGCAACTTAATTACGAAGATGAAATCTAACAGAGAATGGAAACTCGGGTTACCAATGTATGTCGAGTCCCGGTATTTAACCCTTTAACACTCATATCAGCCAAAACGGCGTCTGCAGTGGTCTTGAGAAATGTCCGTTTGCAGACCAAGAGAGGCAAATTTGTGAAAATCTGCAACTGGAAGGACTGGCTCGATAGCAGAGCCAGCCATTCTAGTGGTAAACCTTCAAAAATATTCTTCTCTTCGCCTGCAAATGGACATCTTCTATCAGAAAATTGAAATTTTCTTGAATAAATTTAAGGGTTAAGGGGTTAACTCTACACGTGACATCTTTGAATCTTTGACAGCTCGAATGAGGGCGCGATGATGTCCCATGTATTACAATTACAGCATTGTCGGACGAAAATATAATAAAGAAACATGTTGTTATGAACGCAACGCAATGAATTTCATCTATTATTGTACAATCGTCCATTCTTTGCTATGAATGATTCGCTGACTGTCTGTATCTTCAGAGCAATCATGCGTCCGCAGCTGTACTCACCAAACATGTCATTTGTGAGGTGACATACCGATTTCTACGCTTCAGGAAAACATGTGCTTTATCACTTGATCGCCGAACAAATGTTAACTTGAATATGGCCTCAAAGAATAGTTTCAGAACGGATTATAAATACTGACAGTGTGCGTGCGTGCGTGCGTACGTGCATGTTTGTGATGATGCATGCGTGCGTGCGCGCGTGCGTGCATATCAGCAAAACAGAAAGCACCACGGCTACGCATCTATCAAAATGGCCAAAGTGAAGACCGCAACAAACTATGCAGGGATCACAATAACATTCTGCTACACGCTCAGTTCAGTGAACGCTTAAAAGATCTTGCTATTCAACAAGACTCGCTAGCAGATACAATCACTGCGCCGTATGACTGCCACGAAATGCTTGAGCCCTGGTAGTTGTTTACTACTCACCAGCACATGTCCATGGTAAAGCAGACCCAATCAGAGAATGGTTCATGGAATAGTTCATTGACAACGATGACGAGCCCTTTTAGCCATTTTTCAGTTGACCCACGGCGATTACTTGGCCAACAGCAATTGAAAGAGCAGTTAAAAACTCACACAAAGCCCCGACACTGGATGTGTATGTGGACCTCGCATGAACAATGACATATTCAAATATGCAAGCTACATTACCTCAAAACTGATCAAGCACCTAATCGACTCAGCCTGTAAGCAAGATCTCTCCGTCGGTATTGTATACCAAGGCCCCATTATCGCCCTACCAAAGCCAAAGAAGCCATCTGACCCCGAGGAAATATGCGTCTCGTTATGCTCCTCAACAGCATACAGAAAATCCTATCCAATCTTATCCTATTCCGCATCCGCCACAAGGGATCGATGACTTCACGCAGCTGCACAGCGATTGTATGGGATCTATGCATGATTGTGTCAGTAGTCATGCCCAGACACTGGGAATTCCAAAAAATAAACATTGACATTTCACGTTCCTTCAGTACAATACACTCTCACAGATTCTAGAAGTACTACACCAGGCCAGCTGGAATGAAGATCAGCTGCAACTAGTGAGAGTACTACTTGCTGACACCAAGCTTGGAGTACGAGTCAAGTAGCCAAGTCTACAGAGCTTGAGATATCAATCGGCTCCCAAATAGGGAGATGCCCTCATCTGCTACCTCGCTGCAGCCTTGAAATTTGTACGGTGAAATTCCACAAGACCAAACCCCCTTGCCAATACTGGGTATGCACAGCTGGAGTATACCGACGATAGACGAGGAACAATTTAGAAACTTCTCACGATAGCTGCAAGCAAACTAAAATGATAATCACTTTATGAATGAAACCAGAACAGAGTTCACCCACATTCACATATAGACGAAGCATGAAGCTAAAGAAAATGACAATCCACGTCGTGGCGGCGAACCATGGAGGAAAAGCGAAACCGTGAACGCACTTCCCTGCAGTCGCTTTGGCATTGCGGCATGCTGCAACATGGGAAAGCTCCCCAGTCTGTCTGGAAGCTGTGGAATCGTAGGTAAAACTACATGTAGCAAAAAGATTGTGTTTGTACACCTGAACCTCGTGGGAGCCAGTGAATATAAAGCCAGGAGAGGGCGTCATTGCACGACTCTCTTAAGCGTCCTCACGAAGACAGGACTATGTAGACTCAGATCAAGAATGGAACTGAGTAGGGTGAATATTTTGGCTGAGGATAAACACGGTGGTCAATTTCGAAGAAAGAATGGTTGCATCTGTAATCTTAATAGCTAATACCTTTCAAGCCTGTTATTATAATTATCAGAATACTACGACTACTGCAACTTCTCCTTAGGAAGAGAACCACGGGGTGCGTTTCACTGCTGTACCAGCAGAGTTTAAACCAGAAACATGGCACGGGTGCTGGAAATACACAGTATTTCTATAAGATGAATGGGACGTTAACTGGCTCTAAGTGAGTTGAGTGAGATAAAAAGATAACCATAGAGCAGCCTGGCGGCGAGTGAGAGAAAATGCTGAAGGTAAAGATATCTGGAAAATTCTGAGGGAATAGGTTGCGGTCACATATGGAAGTAATAACGATAGATTGGAGGATAAACCGCAGATTGTGTGGAATTAATTTCCCAAACAAGTGATGTACAAGGGACAGTCTAATGCGAACAATATGCGATATACCTGGTATTTACCGAAAGAGCGGCTGTATCAGAACAAGTTCTTAGCTCCAAATGTGAACATTTCTACAGATAACATGAATCTTAGGCGTGAAGCGAGGGAATCTTCGTACAACCGCAAACACATGTGTTCGAAATGAAGGAATTTCACAATGACAACTGACCCGATAGGACCAATTAGATCACAGTGGTTAAAGTCCAATTCAGCAGACCAATATTTCACCGTTGCCGGAGAAAAATCAATCTACTAATAAATGATTAGTATTGCTTGGTCGATGGCCTCCATATCTTTCCACTTATAAGTTTTGACGAATCTCAATGCTCACTGGTCTCTAATAACAATTGACAAATTTCAGCCATGTTGCTTGATTCGTTTTGGAGGAAAAGTTATCATTCTTAAAACTAAGCTATTCATGCAAATTCGACCAATCAGGTTCACTTGAACAAACCTGGTTCGCAATTGCACTCATAAATCGGCTAGCAAGTTTCTGAGATAAGGCTGATACAATTTTCATTTGATCAATCTTGGAGCTATGTGATCCAAGAGTAATTCATATCAAAGTTGCTTAACAAGTCCAGCTGATTCTTGAGAAAAGCCTGTGCATAAGATGAGTTCCTTTCCTGTCAGACGATTGCCAATAACATATGTATAAAGGGACGTTTGCCATTTATAATGACGAACAATCACCTCAATGAATCAGTTTCCTTTGGACAAACATTGTTCTAGATGTCCAATGGATAAGTGTGAAATCCCTTGTTATCCCTTGCATACTGAATGATGTCAAAGTCGTTCATAATCTTGTCGATTGTATGCCAAATGTACAATCCTAATTGAGACATCACATGATACGGTAAGATTGGGAAACCTGACTTTTGTACATGTTGCACGAGACTTTACAATAGCAATGCGCCCCCACCCCACCGCGACACGTCAAAGATAGTGCCACATCGACGCGTCATCTTTGACACAAAATACATAGCACTTAATTACCGATTCCAAAGAACATTGCAAGAAAATATAAGACACGGAACACCGACACACATACAATCATATCATTCATGTGCGGGACATGACAGTTCTGGTGATATAGAGGTACACGCGGAAATGGAATAACTTACATTCTTCACCTGCCCACGCCAATACGTGATCGTCTCAGACACATGTCGTCATGACATACACTGGCATCATATTGGCAACTTATACAAGTTGACTAATAGTAAATGATGTGTAGAACAGCAATGATATTCACTTACAAACTAATAAGCAGTATCTTGTAAAGATTTAAAGCACGTACGATGAGCAAAACGCACTATTGAATAACACCCAGCGCTGATCAATATCCACATTTCCTGCCAGACAGCACTGGGACGATGCCAATCAGACAACTATGAGAACACCGGGCAGGGTTGGAGGAATAAATTTCAGACCGCGCTCTGGAGACAGTTTTTGACAAACGTAAAGAAAAGAAAATCATCCGCTACGAACACGTGTTTACACCATCTGACAATGTTGACATAACACAGTTTGGACGAAATATCCATTACTATTAAAGGTATATATTCACACCAAAATCCTTGAAACTAAAGTTGCATACGTTTAGAATCCTAAATTGTGTACCTCAATCTAAGGACGCGACTTAATTCTTAACATATGATGATTTCGTTCCGTATAAATGTATATAATTATTTTTGGTTGTGAAGTTGAATTAGCAACTCGGGTCTCTAATTCAATTTCACAACCTAAAAACTGATATTAATTTATACACAATGAAATGATTACATGTTAAGACTTATTCTTTTTTTTGTATCTAGGCACACAATATATGCCTCTAAGAGATTAAGATTTCAACAATTTTATTTTTAAGAATTTTAATGTGAATATGTGTCTTTAACGGATATGTATGTACGTCTGTCTGGCTTATAACCTTTTTGAAATAGAGGAATCCAGTTACGGCTATGCTCAACCCATCCTTAGTTAAGCCCAGTCCCAGCTTTGCCCGTCTCGGGATTGATCGAACCCTGCCATCCCAGAATCCACAATGTCAAGGGCACGAAACAGGTAAGGTGTTGAATATTTTGAAACTAATTTAATGTCAAGTGACATTAGTTAAAAAATATTCAGCATATTTTTTATTAAATAAAAGGACATACAATTCATACAAGTGATGGGCTTTTAAAAGTTCATGACTGACCTCGCTACGTCATTCATTACGCATTTTGATTATGATGTCAGTGTACATGTGACATAATTGCTTTATTACGTCATATACTTGTGTGACAGATCGGTTTCCTCCATTGATTATTCAAAATAAAACGTGTGAATAACAAACATTCGGCTATATGCTATTACATGAAAGAAAACACTTAGTTATAAATGGTTGGGGTGAAGATAGAAATGGAATGCTTTATTGTTAAAGAATATCAACTATACATCATACGTGCAAGATAATTAACATACCGATACTTCTAAGGAGGAGTAATGCAGACAGGAGAGTGTGAATTTTTGGACCTTTAACATCTTGTCCGGGATACAAAAACATCAGTGTCATGTGTATGCCATTATAGCTAACGAAGATGACTTGCCTCCATCTTTCCTTTGGATGATCAATTCCATCTGAAGCAAGTCAGGACACATGGTCGTTGCTACTAACCTGTTGAATATTTTTGAAACTAATTTGACTGGCGGTCAAATATAATGAAGATATTCAACTTTCAACATAATGTTTATTAAATGATAGAGACAAACAAATTGGTACAGGTATCGGACTATTCAAGGTTCATAACTTAGTTACATTATTCATTAGGTATTTTGATCGTGATATCAACCTACCTGTGACGTAATTGAGTATGACGCCCATAGTCGATTGACAGATTGGATTCATCTATTGCATTATACTGAACCCGGATAACGCAACTTACTGGTCAGTATCGGCCATGGTATCGTCCCAGCATCGGCCCCATTAAGCTGCGTTATCTGGGATATCCGTATCACTGAAAAAATGGCTGGTAGTATTTTCATGAATAGTAACTATCTGAACGAGCCCAATAAAACTCGACAAAGCATTTCTTAAAGTCTAAAGTATCAGCATGGCTGCTCTTCCTTATGACAAGAAGGGAAAATATATGACGTACACAATAGATTTAGACATCCATCTTGTCACGTTCCTTTAGAAATAGTTTAATCTACTGGTAGCCATGATGGAACATCAGACCAATTCATCATGCATACCAACGATTGGCCCACGAACTGAGGACAATGAGATCCAAGATAAAGGATAGTATGACCATGAATTAAACCACAGACATGATTGTGTCTAAAGACCAAACTGTGGGACCAAGCGTGACTGTGCCCTTCCGACATATGATCACTCTATTGAGAATAATTTAAATGGTCTCCGGGATTTGAAGGTCAGTGTACCAGCTCGTCTTCATTTTACAAGCGCGCAAATGAATACAAATCTAGTCAAAAATACTAATTTATTGTCAATGTTCGAGTTGGGATACGTGGGGTGATATGTCACCCTGGAGCACACATAGGCAAAGAAAGAATGGATTTACTGACCACGTTTTGACCTAGTGGCATTCTGTTTTAATGCACTATTTAGACTAAGATGCTAGTAACTTTCCTCTTCTGGGGATCGCGATTGTTAATCCCCCAAATATTAACATCCATAGGGGTGGCATCACGTGACTTGGGCATCCATGTTCAGGAGAAAGAGAGGCCTATTTTTGAGAATTTACTGTTGGATTGACTGGATCTGCTATTGACCCAGTTATTCAGTAATACAACTTCCAAAATATCATTCTCTTTGTTTGCAAATGGATATTTCTCAAGACAAACTGCACCGGCCAGCGTGTGTGTTAAAGGCACATGCATTATGGGAGGAGCCGCGGTCTTGGCGAAAACCGTCCTTTTATGATCATCGGAACAAGTTACTTTTGAAACGAAGTTTTCATAATACACTCGATTTATATTATCAAATAACTTTTCGGAAATCTTTTAAAGGTATCTCTTAACTTGAGCACCTTGAAGATTTGAACAAAATTGGCTGGAAGCATCTTATGGTGGTAGGCTACATCTTTTCAGAATTTTGAATGGGACATTTTTTATGCTGACTCTCTTGACTTGAATTGTCTGAAGATTTTTCCGAACCATTAAAATACTACTGAATAAAGATCTCGATTCCATTGAGACTTTGGGTGGAAGCATACTATGGCAGTAGGCTTCAACAAATCACACGAAAATTTTGATTGATGAAATTTGTTGGGCGGTCATCTTGCGGGTTGCCGAGTGGTTTCCAGAAGATATCCTTGACACTTTGAAACTCCATTGTTTGATTGGACAATATCTGGCGAAGAAATTAATCAAAATTGACAATGATCTGAAATCAAACATAGCTGCGAGCCACCGGCGGCCATCTTGAAAATCGGTTTCCGGATGATAATTCCGCTACCATTTGTTGGATCACTTTGAAACTTCACTCTAATTTTGTATTGGGTGTCTTATTTCCAGATCCTCTTGTTTAAGGTTTAAACCTATTTTAATCTTTTTAAATCTATCCTTTAGGTTAAAATTTCAGAGCTTTCGGTAAAATGTATCAATTAATTATTTTCTTCAAAGCTGCAATTTTAATAACCCAATTCCTATACACCTCCTCCTTCTGGCATCGCTTCTAGGCAACACCGCATTGATTGCGTGAATGTCAGTCATTATGGCCTGAACATAATATGTCATATATGATGTCATTTTCCCATTATGTTATGACAATAATGTCAAGAATAGTTTTGCAAGGTCAAGGTCGGGTCAGTTAACCTCCCCCCCCCACCCCCCCACCCCACCCCACCCCCCCGGAGTAACGTCATGAGTACTAACTAACTAAATGTAGGCGTTGCTTTATTCGTAAGATAATCTATGTCGGGTAATGGAATATAAACTTGCTTATGTGATAAATCCAACAACATCCCGCCATTTACCGGAGATTTCTCGGAGGAAAACAAAGAAAATTGCCATTAAATAGCCGTTCCTGTTAACCGATCTGTCTCTTAATTATATGACATCATAATCAATGGATGAATCTAGTATAAGCTATGCCCCACTCATCTTTAGCTAAGCACCACACAGAGTCAAATCAATCTAACCTATGACCCCCGGCAAAATTTCAACAGAATTTCTGTCAGTAGTTATATGGTGAAGAAGCAATGGCACATGAACAAAAAGATTTAGCCAATTCTGACGGTGGCAAATATATAATTTTATTTGTTATAACTCGCACTAATTTGCGCCGCGTTTATACCTGATTTAATGACTGCGTACATTGCCCCTACGATCACCGCTTCACAATTTTAATCACAACACACGTGTCATGC
>CM067366.1:100880318-101020318 GCA_034401795.1 Chaetoderma sp. LZ-2023a
ACGACACGACGATGTTAGTTTAAATTCCGATATGACAGTAATTATTATTATTATTATTATTATTATTATTATTATTATTATTATTATCATCATCATTATTATTATTATTATTATTATTATTATTATTATTATTTGAAACTCGCACATACACTTTAAATCATAGACAGTTTCTCTCAACCACGCGGACAAACTTACACTCTACCACACAAAACAACACACTGGCACGTACGCATGCACACACCTTTACGCAAATAACGGCCTGCTTACTTAACCCACGTTTAGATGAGTGCATATGTTGGATTTGAAAGATGAAAGCGTTGTCGATTGTGTAATCTTTTGAGGTAGTGGGTTGCACATTTGTGTTGCACAGTATGTATAGCTGTTCTTACCATAGTCTGTTCGTATTTTTGGAGGCTTTAAGTGCCCATAGGTTTTTGATCGCAGATTTAGTGTGTGTGCTTCGTCCATGGATGTAAACATATTTTTTATGTATTTAGGTGTGAGGTTGTTTAGCGCTTTGTATGCCATTATATTTGTTTTTATAGCCATTCTCTCAGTTAACGACGTCCACTTTAAGATGGCATATAATTGCTTTGATGGAGTTCTATATGGGGTGTCTAAGATAATTCTTGCAGCACGCGTTTGTAATTTTTCTAATTTACTTAAGAAAGTCGGTGTACCTACATAATAAACAAGACAGCAATAATCTATATGTGATAGTATGTATGCTTTGTAAAATAAGTTGCGCTCCCCTATATTCATGTACTGTTTGTTTTTCCTTAGCATATATACAAGGGAAGCTATTTTGCGGCATATTTTGTTTACGTGTTGTTGCCAAGATAAATTCCCGTTTATATGTAAGCCTAAAAGTGTTGCATTGTCTACAATACCTAATTCTCCGATATATATATATATATATATATATATATATATATATATATATATATATATATATATATATATATATATATATATATATATATATATATATATATATGTATATATATATATATATATATATATATATATATATATATATATATATATATATATATATATATATATATATATATGTATTTTAATTTCTGCATCATCAATCTGATTACGTTTGTGTTTAGTGGATATCATTAATAATTTGGTTTTGTCAGAATTTATAATCATTTTATTATTTTCACACCAGATTTGGACAGACGCCATATCCCCAGACAGTTGTTCAGTTATATTTCGTACATCGTCAATGTTACAATGCATAGTTGTACCATCGCAATACAAGTCTCTATTGCTGTTAATCCCCATATGTAGGTCATTTACATAACGGGAAAATAGCAGAGGCCTATCAGAGAACCCTGAGGGACGCCTACTGTTATCTGTAAAAGACCCGAAATCTTGTCAGAGATAGACACGTATTGCTGTCTGTCTTGCAGCTACGATGCGAACCAATTTAGCGTAAGTGACTCAGATTTATAGATGGCTAATATTTGTAGAAGAATATCATGATTTACAAGGTCAAAAGCTTTCCCGAAATCTATCATAATAGCTCCTACGATCTCGCCATTATCGACCGCGAATCGCCAATTTTCTATTAATTTTAATAATGCGGTTTCGCAAGAATGCTTTGGCCTGAAGTCGGACTGAGATTCATATAGTAAATTATACGTACTTAGAAATTTATATAAATTATTATGGACGTGTCTTTCAATGATTTTGGACACAATTGGTAGAATTGAAATTGGTCTGTAATTACTGATCTCACCTTTATTACCTGACTTGTGTAAAGGTTTTACTTTAGCGCATTTCCACATAGTTGGAAATACACCTGCGTCTATACTTTTATTAATTATGGCTGTAACTGATGGCGCGATAACTGACGCAGATAATTTTAGAAAATGGGCGATCAACTCGTCATATCCTGCCGACTTATTCGTTTTTAAATTTGTAAGTTCTTTGTAAACGTAATCTACTGTTATTAGAGATATTTTAAACACGATTTCATTTGGCACTCTACTGTTAACATGCATTTTAAGAGCATTCGATATCGCGTGATTTCGGCCGTTTATTAATTTTGCGAGATCTGCAGCGACTGTACTAAAATATGTATTGAACATCTCGCAATGTTGCGCTATGTCTCTAATGTCATTACCTTCGGAATCATATAACACTAATGGCATTTTACTAGATTTTGGGTTTATCTTTCCATTATGAGATGTTCAATACATATTTTAGTACAGTCGCTGCAGATCTCGCAAAATTAATAAACGGCCGAAATCACGCGATATCGAATGCTCTTAAAATGCATGTTAACAGTAGAGTGCCAAATGAAATCGTGTTTAAAATATCTCTAATAACAGTAGATTACGTTTACAAAGAACTTACAAATTTAAAAACGAATAAGTCGGCAGGATATGATGAGTTGATCGCCCATTTTCTAAAATCATCTGCGTCAGTTATCGCGCCATCAGTTACAGCCATAATTAATAAAAGTATAGACGCAGGTGTATTTCCAACTATGTGGAAATGCGCTAAAGTAAAACCTTTACACAAGTCAGGTAATAAAGGTGAGATCAGTAATTACAGACCAATTTCAATTCTACCAATTGTGTCCAAAATCATTGAAAGACACGTCCATAATAATTTATATAAATTTCTAAGTACGTATAATTTACTATATGAATCTCAGTCCGACTTCAGGCCAAAGCATTCTTGCGAAACCGCATTATTAAAATTAATAGAAAATTGGCGATTCGCGGTCGATAATGGCGAGATCGTAGGAGCTATTATGATAGATTTCGGGAAAGCTTTTGACCTTGTAAATCATGATATTCTTCTACAAATATTAGCCATCTATAAATCTGAGTCACTTACGCTAAATTGGTTCGCATCGTAGCTGCAAGACAGACAGCAATACGTGTATATCTCTGACAAGATTTCGGGTCTTTTACAGGTAACAGTAGGCGTCCCTCAGGGTTCTCTGATAGGCCTCTGCTATTTTCCCGTTATGTAAATGACCTACATATGGGGATTAACAGCAATAGAGACTTGTATTGCGATGGTACAACTATGCATTGTAACATTGACGATGTACGAAATATAACTGAACAACTGTCTGGGGATATGGCGTCTGTCCAAAACTAGTGTGAAAATAATAAAATGATTATAAATTCTGACAAAACCAAATTATTAATGATATCCACTAAACACAAACGTAATCAGATTGATGATGCAGAAATTAAAATACATATATATATATATATATATATATATATATATATATATATATATATATATATATATATATATATATATATATATACATATATATATATATATATATATATATATATATATATATATATATATATATATATATATATATATATATATATATATATATATATATATATATATCGGAGAATTAGGTATTGTAGACAATGCAAAACTTTTAGGCGTACATATAAACGGGAATTTATCTTGGCAACAACACGTAAACAAAATATGCCGCAAAATAGCTTCCCTTGTATATATGCTAAGGAAAAACAAACAGTACATGAATATAGGGGAGCGCAACTTATTTTACAAAGCATACATACTATCACATATAGATTATTGCTGTCTTGTTTATTATGTAGGTACACCGACTTTCTTAAGTAAATTAGAAAAATTACAAACGCGTGCTGCAAGAATTATCTTAGACACCCCATATAGAACTCCATCAAAGCAATTATATGCCATCTTAAAGTGGACGTCGTTAACTGAGAGAATGGCTATAAAAACAAATATAATGGCATACAAAGCGCTAAACAACCTCACACCTAAATACATAAAAAATATGTTTACATCCATGGACGAAGCACACACACTAAATCTGCGATCAAAAACCTATGGGCACTTAAAGCCTCCAAAAATACGAACAGACTATGGTAAGAACAGCTATACATACTGTGCAACACAAATGTGCAACCCACTACCTCAAAAGATTACACAATCGACAACGCTTTCATCTTTCAAATCCAACATATGCACTCATCTAAACGTGGGTTAAGTAAGCAGGCCGTTATTTGCGTAAAGGTGTGTGCATGCGTACGTGCCAGTGTGTTGTTTTGTGTGGTAGAGTGTAAGTTTGTCCGCGTGGTTGAGAGAAACTGTCTATGATTTAAAGTGTATGTGCGAGTTTCAAATAATAATAATAATAATAATAATAATAATAATAATAATGATGATGATAATAATAATAATAATAATAATAATAATAATAATAATAATAATAATTACTGTCATATCGGAATTTAAACTAATAGTCTGTCAGAATTTCTTTGTGTGTACATAGATATATAAATTTGTATATATGTTAATTAGGGCCTCTGTTAGATCCGGCCGTGTACTTGAAGATTTACCCTCAATAAATAACGATTATTATTATTCAGAGTAATACCAGAATGTCAACCCCATTACTTTCATTGACCGATTCACATATTCCAGGGCTTGATCTACTCCTAGTTTGGAGAATGCCACATTATACTTCTTCACACTAAGGTTACCATCCAGGAATCACTTCCACACATCAGGACTACTGTGTTGAAGGCTGTACAGTTTTGCTATATACTCGGGTACACAGGGTGTATACCTGTTCTGGCTGGAGAAATATGTACAAAGCTTCTCCAGGAAGCCAAGTGTAAGTTCCAGAGTCACTGTATAGTAGCTCGTAGGATCTGCAGCAGTATGAACACCATGTCCATATATATATATTCGATACCCCTTGGAACATAGGATATTTGCTATGGTTATTATTAAAGTTCATCATCTTGTCTTGGACATTCTTTTTCTGCCAGGTATCTAACATCTTTGCACCAATTGTGTTGACATCTTCACTGTCCATATGTGTGCAATCCTTGTCTAGACTACTTAAAACACTTTGTAGAGCGCCATGAATGTCAGGCTCTGAATCGAGAAAGACGTCCGAATATAGGTCATGCAGAGTTTGTAGTGTGGTTACATGAACTTGAACTGCCCTTTTCATATGTCTTCCCTCGATTATCTGCCGCACTGTAACTGGGACATACAATCATGCGCAATCCATGCATCATCAATACCACTACTCTCAATACAGGATCCAATTGCTCGAATTGTGCAGAGAACTGTGTGGAATTCTCCTATGCGCAGATTATATTGATCATGCAAATGAGCATGAGTTCCTGGAGCTTTAGAGCACGTTCATACAGATCCATAGCTAATGTTATCACAATCTTCCTATCTGTACCAGCCACATGGGCACTTATGTTTTGGGCCTGTTTAAGCAATCAGAGGAAGTGCACGAATAACTGTTACTGGCGTAATATCTGGATGGAGAAGTAAATTGTAAGCAGACCATGTTGGGATCGTTTGCTGGCTATTTAACTTAGTGTGTGTAGTATGGAGATGTCGAGAATAATTTTCTGAATCTATCAGTATTTCAGTGTTGTCTACTTCAACCACTGTCTGATTTTCCCGGTGTAGAGATCAAGATGTTAACCAGACCGAGTCCTAATTCCGTGACATCACCAGCGAATCCATGCTCATCTCACCTGGTTTAAACAATGGGTAATGTACACTGTGTGTTGGCTTTTGCACCTACAGTAATATTGCATTCAACAAGTTTTGCTCCCGGTGTGTTTTATTTGATGATGAATTTGAGAGGTGTCGTTCATTTCCTGCGGAGAGAGACAAGTGGTCTTTGTTTTGAGGCTGACAGACTATCAACACTGTTGCATGTAATATGTTCTTCCCATCTGGCGTGTCTTCTTTAAAGTCTATGTTATCTGAAGGAAAATATATATGATCACCACGCGTTTCCTTCATACTATGTATAACTGTTTCAGTAAGTTGAGTCTATATACATAATATTCGATGGTAATGAATGCTTAACCCGCTTGATCCGGTAAGACTGTGCACTTTCAGACCAACACCTACAGCATGTTCATTTTCAACAGAAACTGAATGGTGAAAACCTTGATATGCATTTTTTAGAATGTAATTTACGTGTCTTTGTGATGTAACATCATACATGATGCTTTGAGGAATATTGAGTGTAGCTCTATGTACTTCATCATCACGAAGGTCGGTAAGAAGATCTTGAGCAGGACCTTCAATGATCCATCGAAGAAGTGTGTAAAGCAATGTCGATACATGATCACTAGTTCCTCACTACTACCAAGGGTTCCATCAGATGTCCAGCAATTCTTTCGGCTTTCAAGAATTCCTTTCCTAACTACATCTGCACATTTGGAGAGTACTTCCATGTCGTTTATCAGGTCACAGATACGATCATCTTGGTGAGTAGTATTGTCATTTACACTCTTTGACATCACAATTTCTGCATTATGTTTATCAGGGTGTGAAACCACGATATTCTTAATGTTTTCCTGTAACATCTCTTCATAGAGCGCTGCATAGACGATATATTAGACTCTATTACGTCCGCACCATGTTTCTCTTGAATACTCATATATGCATCATATGTGCAAAGAACTCCATCTCCGCTGCCACTGTACGCAAAGTGTTGGAATGTTGTAGAGGTTACTTGTGACTGAATTTTGTCTTCCCGCACTGAACATGTGTAACATAACAATGTGTATGGTATTTGATATCAATAGATAGGCAGTCCTCCGGATCCAGATACGATTGGATTTTCACCTTCCATACCTCATTGTCGCCGTTCATAACAACATCATATATCTTTTTACCCATAGATTGTCTGATATCTGAAGATTTAACATTACTAACCTGATGAAGATCTCCATTTTCATCACCCGTGTCACAGAAGAAACACTTAGTTTTTTGGCATTTCTCTTCAGATGAACACAGGAAATGTTCTTTGATTGATAGTGATGAATTACTTGTTGTTTGGCTCTGTGATCCGGTAACAGGATGACCAGATTTTCTTTTCACTATGTCGTGCACATTGCCAGTTTGCAACGTAGCTTCATAAACACGCTTTGCCCTTTCTGTGTTTGTTACATGAGTAGCTGTTTGATAACATGCGATATGCCACATTGCCTTATTGTCTTGAAGCTCACGGATAGTCACATCAAATTCAAGTCTATTACTAATTGATGGATACTCTTTGTCATCGTAACGTGCACGCTTCCTGACATATTTGAGGTATTTACTGAAAGAATCATTCTGTGGATTTGATGTTAACTGTCCTTTGGTTACTTGGTGACAGTTTATGCACTCATTTTAGTCAGTCCTAGCACACATGTGTTTTCTTGGTGTTTGGTTGTCATCGGAGTCTGCCATGGTTGATGTTATTGGCATCTGTTCATTGGACTCGGCATGACTGTCAATCACACTTCCATTCTGCAAAGAAACAAAGACATGTTAGAATTGGATTGCCACTATAACCGCTTTAAATTAATTTGTAACTACTATATTTTAAACTCAAATGCAATCACACAACATATTCAGTACATGTTTATACTTTCGCATATATTTCACTACTTGAAAAAATCCAACAAGGGCCTTGTTCATTGAAGGCGTGGGAACTTCCTATTCCCTACTAGATATTGCCGAAAGGAACATAGCCATATCTGGCGGTGGTGTAGATTGATGCCAAAAGGTGAGCGTGCTGATCCGTGGCAAGGTACGCTATCCAACTATAAGTGGGAACTAGGAAGATGATGGATACAACGGTCGCTGATTCCATTGAGTTCTAGCACCCAATTTTCTGTCCACTGTCGTAGGTCTTTCACTCCCTCCTGTACTTCATAGCATGTGGCATGCTATACAGCTCTTCGGATTACCATGTCGTTAGTCGACAAGTGCCCATTATATGGATGTGTCCACTGGACCGTGTTTGGCCGTATACCACTCTTAGTACATTACCTTTAAGTGAAAGGAGTGTATCATGGTATTTAAGCACACATTAAACACAGTTGTGTTTCAAATCTGATTTGATTGTTTTGTTCTGTGTGGTCATAGACGTGCTGTACTAGTTCACGAGAAGCGGTCCATCGCGGCTTAATCAAACAAACCCAATGAGCATACCTCACATTATAATAGGTAGAGTGCAACACTAAGCCAGCGGCGGTGATCGTGTTGGCTTTTGTAACTCTCACACCAGCCAAAGAACTGTAAGCTACAGATATAAAATTTATATAATGGCTTAAAAAGTCATAATTGTATAAATAAATTTAAAGCGGCTACACACATGTACATTCTGTATTGCCTACATTTTTTGAAAAACTGTTTGCCTTGGTGTATGTAAATACATTGCAGTCAAGCCACAAAGGGGATTAGTATGTATTAAAAATTAATATAACGAATGTGCGTGTGGACCTACCACACCAGCTAAGTTTCTTTCATCATAGATTGCTATATTAGTACATAACTTATTAACGTGATCACGATACTCCTACTAATGGCGGACTATTAGAAGAAGAGGAACACGACACGAGGAAATGACAAAAGTCTAAGCTCATTTGGTATTGGAGTTTGTTTTATTGGCCACTCACACCTAAATGCATTCGAGCCATGCCATTCTTTGAGGTACATCCCCGAAGGGTTTCTTTGCTTCCACGAATGGTTGCTTAAATAAGGCAAAACTGAAAAAATAAAAAACTAAGATGTTGCAAGGCATGTATGCGCTGCCTGTTGTTGCCTAAAGAACTGTTGTTGTCCGGTGTCAATGTTGCATGCCGTTTAAGGCAGGGGTGTGAGGGAGAATTACTTTATTTCTCTAGGTGGTGGAATGTGGGGGGGCGGTAGGAGGGCAGTCTGTGAAATGAAAAAATGGAAATTAGTCAGATTTTGAAATAAAAATATTAAAGACGAAATTGAAGATAATACTATCAAATAATATATAAGTAACTTAAAGTACGGCATAAGATCACATCGGGTACCACGTGGAGCCAATCCCGGTACGGATCGTCCTGACCTCCGTCTGTCGTCACGTCCGTCTCTCTCTCTCTCTCTCTCTCTCTCTCTCTCTCTCTCTCTCTCTTTCTCTCTCGCTAAGGTCAGTAGATCAGCAACACATTTAAAGTATCCGCGTGTGGTTCTCCTAGACCCGAGAGACGGGGTCTACATAACAAGTAACAAGTAGGAAAAAAATTCGAAATCCGCTAGCGCGGCAGATATTTTAATAACTGCTGTACATATAATGTTCTCAAAGCATAAATTTACACTTAACATAGCACTAAATAAGCGTGCCAGTTTAAAAATAAGATATATGGAGGAATAAAAGGGAAATACGCGATTGCAATTCTGAAGTGGCAAGCGTAGGAGCAATGTACGTGGTCATTAAATCAGTAATAAGCGCGGCTCAAAAGAGTGCGTGTTAAAACAAATAACATCGTCAGAATTGGCTTGATCTTTTTGGGTAATACGTCATTGCTTCTTCGCCATAAATCTACGGGCAGAAATTCTGCCCGGATGCACCTAAATTCATTTTTAGATTGACTGGACCACCGCGTTTCACGAGCTTTGGGATCAATTTAGTGGTTGGTTGGAGAGAGGGAGAAAGAATATATAATGGTTTCGTGATTTTCTAAATCCACCTGGTAACTTTGTTATTATGATCAGTGATTTTATTTGGCCGTCGTTGTGTCCCAGAGTTCCTAATTTATTTCAGCAATTTCCTGAGCGCTACATCATGAACTGCTAGGAACAATGTGTTCCCCACGTGTTATTATTACTATATACTTTGAATCGAAAGGAGCTTTTGTGTCTCTAGGGTTACAATTCGTGATATAGGGGTAATTTGCTAAACCAGTGATGTTATGACTGATAAAACTACCTTCTCCTAAGATTTGCACCACACGGGAGTCAATGCAGAATATTAGTTGACACGCCCATTTGGAGGCCAAGAGGCTCTGCAGTGGTACATTTTCAAAAATGGTATTCTCTTGGCCTACAAATAGACATTTCTCAAGACCTCTGCAAAGGCCAGATCTGGCCGGCTTCGTCGTGAAAGGCTTAATTCCCACCCATGGACATCTCAGATGTTATTTAATAATATAGGACAGCAAAACACACCATGGCTCTTCACAGAACTGACCTGGCTAACATTATGCCAGTAACATCATATTCATGACATGACCATCCCGTATTTGATTACACCGCTACACGTCAATGCCGCTGAATAATTCCCCTGACAGAAAATGTCAGTGATGTTACTGGCATAAACATTCACAAATAAGAGCATCGTTTGTTACAAGTATATATATATATATATATATGCTCTTATTTACGGATGTTTGCTCTCAGAAGATGTGTTAATATTATTGACTAAGATGCTAGAAGTAATCACGGAACTATTATTGGAATTCAATTCTGGATCAATCACAAATGACAAACAACACCTGCCTGCAGCAATCGGTGCAACTGATTATCGATTAGCACCAAGCAGAAGCTATATGTTGCATACTGGTAATTCACCAATATCGGTGGCCTGCGTCCTAAGTTTATAAAGAGGATAAACTCATGTAGGTTGATTTGTTGCAAATGAAACAGTAAGCCTGCCAATTAGCGCACCTTTACATACGGGTCACCATCTATTAATAATTTAGGGAAGCAAATTAATAAGAATATGCCTTTTAACCAAACAGCATACAATGAATTGCTCTCCATAGGAAGACAGACTAAAGCTAGAACGATCATCGGTTTACATTTTGTTGTTTGATGTGCATTCAAATTCTAGTTGTTTAAGGGTACATGTAGTGGTCTGGAGTCTCAGTTTAGACACACCCACAGAAACGTTATCGCATCTAGCCATTTTGGTTCCGTTTCTAACGCGCATCTCTTAATCACGTGTGCTTTGTGAGAACGCCATTACTCTGCAAATGAGACACACTGTCATCGTAATATTCCCGTTTACGGTGCAATTTCATAACATTTGGCGCACGCATGAGGCAATTGTTAGAATAATAAATAGCTTTTATAGTAACAAATAAGAGACGTAAAAAAAATAAAATGTTAATTGCCACATAATGGTCCTACCCTTTAGAATTGCTATCATGTCCCAATGTAAATTTGCTGCAATAACTCGGTGTTAGCCTACGTAAGACTGCGGTGTGTTCTGCACACTAAATTATCTTTTAATGTGGTGGTGGGGGCGATGGCGTTGTCTATCTGGCGATGCATTGCGTGCTAATTCATAATTGTACATTATATCTTATACTCCCTACAGAAGCAGGAGCATTCAGTAACAGGAAACCAGAGATATGGGTTTTATTTCATGGTTTATTGCACATAATATGTAATACCCATGAACATACATTGCCATGCTCACACCTGTCTTATCAGCCATAGTCTTACATGTTTGACAAAATATGCAGCACGAAGATAATTCCAAAACTACATGCCCCGTTACTGACATGCGGGGAATTAATTTGTTTGTCGTCGTCTACGGGTCTTGAGTGAATCACCCCCACCCAACCCCATCCACTTCCTCCCATTCTCATCCTCACTCCTTACCTCGCCCGGTATCGCTCTCGTACCGCTGCCACTTTTCCATGAAAGTGCAACAGAGCATAGCGTTCAGCAGTGTTAGAAAACTGAACGGAGAAGTTAGGTCAGCCTTTGATGATTTTCGACTGAATGTTTTTCACCTTCTGTCAGGGTTAGTTCAATTAGACAGTTTACTAAGTTCGCAATAACTGTGGGTTTAGGCGATCCGGGTATGAAAGCTCTTGACAAGACCGTTTAACAGTGTATGGTTTTGTCCTACGATTTCCATTCAATATCTGCTAACAATAATCATTAACAGAGATATACCACTACATTTAGAATGAAATTCGTTATTTTAGTGCATAATCCTATAAGACAAAATCCGTCAACTTACTCTCTTCAGATTTTGAAACAAATTATGTATCTATTTATAAAATGTCAACCAGGTATTTGTGATTATGGTATTTAGAAAGCCAATGACCTCTTTATAGACACTCAAGAACAGTCTCCAAGTGCTGGCATTGATTCAATTGCTTCCATCATTAATAATTTGATCTTGTCAATTCTGCGACAGATTCTCGTTTGCCATATAGATGGATCTACATCACAACCCACTTCATAAGGATACTAATCCTACTTCGCACGACTAGCTTTATGGAGGAACATCCATTTTAGACAAACTGGGGGTTAATATCATAAATGCTGAATTATTCGCTTTCTGTAGAAATATTCGACGCCAGATGTTAAATTGGGAAACCAAAGTCTGTTACCAATGAATTCGTCATAATGTGAATGTGCGATACTTGAGATGCACCGAGATAAATCTAGTCAAACAAAAGCGATCAGATATCTATGGGGTAGACGATTAGCTGCATTAATCCAACATGGGGTAGTTAGCAGAGGCTTTTGCCTCAAGCAAGAACAAATACCAGGAGTTGGCGAAGACAACTGTCTATTATGCAATATGTTCTATAATAGCTGTGTTTCAAACCAATAAGTCAAACAACATAAAAGGCAGCATAGAACAAGACATAACTAGCGTTAGAAATAACCCTATCTCATAATCTCTATTATACATAGTACGCTCCATGTACATTGCAGAAAAATCAAAACAGCAAGACGCCTTAGCTTCAACAGAAATATTAATAATTAATATCGAGCAGCTATAAACCGTGCCCAACTAAACTATAAACTAAATAAACTATAATAATACATGAAAATATCAATGATAATAATCATCTTGAAGGGACGGGCAGGAATAGCTTGAATTAATATGACGACCGTTAAGGCGCCAAGATGAAACTGCATCTGACTTATTCACAGGTTGATATCGCTTCCTATTTCCACCACTCTGATTACATAATTCAAATGATATACCAATCAGGTGCAAGGAAGCTCACTATCAGGTGTCAGGGGAAGCACTAACCATAAAACACCAGAATAGCCATTCATTACAGCTTGGGCTCCACGCTGCCTGATCAGGTCATCAATGGTTCGCTGTTTGACCCAGCCTGGAGACATAGCTGCCAACAATTAACCCTTCTCCGACCGCAGCAATTAAATAATCTACCCGCTGAATTGATACGCAATTAATGAAAATAATAACCAAGCTGATAATGATGTAAATATTACCTGGAAGGAGATCTTATTTGAGTGCACCCTATGGCTACATGGACTAAAACTCACTGATGAGCGCTAGGTAAGGTACTATATGCGCACTGAGACCTCATGCGCTTAAAAAGTATGACGAAATTTAAATCTCAGAAGATATAGATAAGAAGAACCATACCATGGTCTTTAATCAATGTGGTATAATCTTAAATGTGCATTAGCTTATTGTACCAAGGAAGGGAAAACCACATTACAAAATCGACAAGGTCCATTATATTAGCGAACCCTGACAATAAGCCTGTTAATATCAGATTGAGTCGTGGTTAATTTGCGCATCAGTTTCCATTCGAGATGACTAAATTTTCTCAAAATGTTTTGTTTTCATAGGTTCAATGCCAGATACCATTTGCTGAAGCATTTTGAATGTGACGATAGCCCAACACACAGTATAAATATCAGATCATGATGGCTATAATCCTCAATATATATTTATCATATAAGCAAGCCTTCTAGCCCGTTCCGTATTTTTCGACATGAGCACACGTGCCATATTCAATGGAGTATTTTCATTGGCAGTTGGGTGCGCAGCCCGTTTAAATCGACCAATTAAAACATAGATTGATGTGAGCGTGAAGCGTAGGGATTGCTACGCGGTACTGTTTTGTCACAATTTGTTTACTACGATTTGTCATTCATGAAACGTCATCGCAAAATGTCATCGTTTGCCAGTTTATCAGTCGGCAGCGAAGTAACGATTGATGGCCGTGGCTCTGCGATAGTCTTAGAAGAAAAGTATAGTTTACGGCTAACACCGGCAGATTTTGTGTTTGTCACTATATTTTGCTGCGCATTCAGTATCTGTTATCAAGTAGTGGTGCGTCACAGCGGCGGTATCGATTTCACGAAAATCAGCAATGAGAAATCAGATAAAAGTCACATCAGCAACTATTGGCAAATATTTCAAAATTACAGTTTATATGATAAATAAAATCTCAAACTCGGTAAAGCTCATGCAAGTTGATAATTTTCAACTCGGTCCATAATAGTGATATGAAAAGTGACCTCGTTCCAGATTCTCTCTCTCTCTCCCTCCCTCCCTCCCTCCCTCTCTATCTCTCTTTCCCTCTCTCTCTCTCTCTCTCTCTCTCTCTCTCTCTCTCTCTCTCTCTCTCTCTCTCTCTCTCCTCTCTCTCTCTCTCTCTCTCTCTCTCTCTCTCTCTCTCTCTCTATATATATATATATATATATATATATATATATATATATATATATATATATATATATATATATATATATATATATATATATATATATATATATATATATATATATATATATAACATATTAGGTATCTTGCGGGCAGTTTCGTCGTCCTCCGACCTCCTTATAGGCAGTTGGTGAAACTTGTCATGTTGAGCTTATTTTCAGCTAAGTAGCTGAAATCATCCAAATCCGGGCAAAAAATGTTTCGCCAAAAATTGACACTAGGTGGCGCTAGTGTGCAACTGGGTTTTTTAATTATGCCCCTTTGGCTGAAACGTTAACATGGGCTGCTTTGACCCGGAAGTAAATTGTTTATATATAATTGATAGATAAGTGCCTCAAATGACGCGCTTATGGGCAGTTGGAAATTAATTGAGTGTTTAGCCTCTTAGTCGCGCGTGCGTCTTCACTTTATAAGCAAACAATCCGGCCACTTGAAATCCTCTCGACGTGATATTAGTGATTAGTGGGAATTTTACCCTTTACAAGTTAAAAGACGTGAAATTTATCTGAATATAAATCATCTCCCGCAATGTTGTAAAATTACTGTTGTTGTGGCTTTGGCGGCGGCGGCAGTGGGGGTGGTGGTAATGGTGGCACTACTAGGTGTAGCGGGCGCGGGATTAGTAGTAGTAGTAGTATTAGTAGTAGTAGTAGTAGTAGTAGTAGTAGTAGTAGTAGTAGTAGTAGTAGTAGTAGTAGTAGTAGTAGTAGTAGTAGTAGTAGTAGCAGCAGTAGCAGCAGCAGCAGCAGCCGTAGCCGTAGCAGCATCAGTAGTAGTAGCAGCAGTAGTAGTAGTAGTAGTAGTAGTAGTAGTAGTAGTAGTAGTAGTAGTAGTAGTAGTAGTAGCACGAGTACGAATTTGTGAATTTCAAACAACTTACTACCAACCGTAATACTCACACTCACACCGGCCTTTGGCAGCGTGAATACCTAGACTTCTTAACGCCGGTTTTCACGATAAGATTAATCTGATCAGATTCGTAGAATTCGATAAAATTTGACCAGGTAAACAAAAAATCATAAGTCTGATGTCTCCAGTCTGATATCTGACATCGACTCTGAAGAATTGGGCAAATTCAATTTCCTCAAATTTTATCAGAATATGTGCTTTAAATCTCGTTTTGAGCGCTTTGGGATCGATATATATACTTTGAACACTGAATTCCCAGAATCGTAATTTCAAGGTAAGCATAAGCTTAACAGCTAAGATGTTTAATGCTCTGTTTAATTTTACTCTGGGCTGTTGCAGTCTATGGCAACAGCAGTAATCAGTTAAATTTATTTCAAAATGTTCAACAGAATGTTTATTAACTTGTACATTCACCAAAGACATACAATTCGTACAATTGACGGACAATTTCTGCTTCACGATTATACCTTACACACACAATCCTACCCACCCACCCCAGGCTTACGCATAGCCGAATTCTTAGGCTTTCTTTCCGTAAGTGCCTTCGTGCGTACGCACGTACGTGCGTGCGTACGTGCGTACGTAGGTGCGCCACAAAAATGTTGGAAAGATAATTTTTTGAAACTGGACACGATGATTGTATATCATCCAGAATTGTATTCAGAAAGCCTAGTTCAATGCCAGCCTATGTGGTATAGTACACGAATGAATAACTATCAAATACAGATACCTACGAATTATACTATAACATAGTTATTCCCCCAAGGACCAGTATCATGTCGAATTTCATCCGATATAGGCGCATCTGTCTCAATTACATTGGAAGCGGCACCCATGTATCGGTCTATATATCATTACGAAATCGAAATCCAATAGGCATTCATATACATCATTACGACAATGCTTTCAGCTTTTCACACGTTACTTCACTTATTTGTGCCAAAGTCATCAATTGCATGGCGGGCATTACGTATAGAAAATCGAAATTGTAATACAACGCAGTTAACACAAATCCCGGTAGATAGTCTTCATCAAAGCATTCACTAATTATAATAACCACTGAGATAATATAACCAAAATGTATTAGCCAGTATGTCAGACACACTTTGTTGGCATATCCTATTTGATAACATCGCTCAAGAATTAGGATTACGTAATCGCTATCATATCAAATATCTGCTAAATACGGGTATAGCGCCTGCCCGTATTCCATACATACGCATAATATGCCACTTAGACAAAGTGAGCAGTACTGATAATGATAATTAGCCGTCATATTAGTTAATAATCCAATCTGAACAGCATTATTGTCCACACAATAACCTAAATCTAAGACTAATTTTGTCTAAGACATAAACCATCAGTCGGTTATTTTAAGCGGAGGTTTCTATGGTTGGCCCCAACACCAGAAAATGTTATAATGGTAAATGCATCCAATGACAAGTTCCAGGAACCCACTTATTTTACCACCAACTGAATAGCAGAGTATCCATCCATCATCTGACCTCGTATGACGTCATAATCAGCTCAGCGCGTGCATGATGACGTCACAATCATTACGTCACGAAGAGTTCCATATAGACTGTCATCAAATCTCAAAGAGTCCGACACGTTGTAAGAATTGTATTTCTTTGTAATTCTTTGCTATTGAATAAACATGCCGTTGAATAGTTTGAAACCAATTTAACTGGGTGCTGTTGCTGCCTTAGGCGCTCAGTCAAATTAGTTTCAAAATATTCAACAGCTTTCCTGTATGTTTTTTTTGGAAATTGATGGTCAGGGTGTTCAGAGATCGATCGATCCCAACACGAGCGAGGTGTGGGTGGAGCTTAGCTAGAGATGGGCGGGGCATGGCTAAAACCGGAAAGGTCCATTATGGCTGGCAGCACGTTGTACCATTCCATAGAGAAACGTGACTAAGTGAATGGAATACTCGTGCATCGCCATTCGGACATGTAGATGAGATGCTACAAATCAGTAGTATAATACAGAAACCTGACTATTGAACACATTTGGAATATGGAGATAATGCTATTTAATTAAAAAGCTAAATAATGTTGGCAGCCTGAAATACTTCCTGGAACATTTGTGAAAGAGCTCACTTAGACAAATAGTGATAGAAAAGCAAACCGAGTGGTTTTTGAAAATGTAATATTTACTAAGAGAATATTGTCAATAGAATGAAAGATTAAACAGTAGTTATACAATCTTTACCGAATGCCTAATTCTAGTCTTTGACAAAAGCACTATCAGTTAGACAAATGATCGTCTATGCTACATATTAACTTAGAATGGATCTTTACAGTTTATCCATCTATAATATGATGTCATAAATGAACTGTGTGACGTGTATGATGACGCCATAATCAATTTCGTCATGAATAATGTATACAAGTATGTCACGAAAGTATAATTGGGGACGGACTAAGCATTACACATTGTTGTGTGAATTGTATGTCTTCACTATTTAATAAAGATGTTGTTGAATATTTTGAGTCTAATTTGACTGGGCGCTGTTGCTGCCATAGACAGTTTAAGATCCCAGCCAAATTAATTTCAAAATATTCAACAGCTTACCTGTCAAATTTACTGGAAATTGATAGTCAATGAGTTCAGAGATCGATCGATTCCGGCACAAGCGAGCTGTGGCCTGTGGCTTAGCTAAAGATGTGCAGCCTATAGCTAAAACTGGATTCCTCTATTGAAGCCAAGGTGGATTCAGTTGTGCACTTTGCATCATGCTGTAAGCTGTCCGAAACAACTGAGAGCTGTAATGATGTCAGGCAATGGTGTCAACCGGGATAAAGAGAGACAAGAATAATGCAGTTTCCCTTAGCAGCCTAGTATAGTAGGTTATAAAGTGACACACCGTAAACCGGACTATATAGCTATATGGTCCTATAGGCGACAACATTCTAGTTGTTCCTTGATGTGGTTCATGAATCCCATTCCTAACTCAACCATATGACGTCATAATCAACTATCCGAATTGTATGCTGACCTCATAATCATGATGTCATGAATGATTCGACTAAACCCGTCCTTAAAGGGATATTCCACTGGGGGATTGTATGCATCTGACGTAAAGTACTAATTTTCCGCATTAATTTGAGACCAAGAGCACAATTTTATGCCAACAAATAAAAAATATATCCTCAATTTAAATTGCTAAAGTAACCAGTAGATAGAGGCGCCATTTTGGACAAGCAGCTGACGTCACAGACACACCTACTCTCTTTGCCCTATCGAGGATAGCCGTAACCAGGGGAGGTAAATCTTGCATCTCGTGGATAATTAGCGTACTGCCTAAACAACTGACACTTTGCCACAGTGTTTGGAGGAAATTAAAGTGAATTAGTGTCCCGATGATCGCGCCAGTCATTGTAGTGCTAAATTGTCAAAAACTGTTTTCTTATGGGCAATTTCTATTTTTAAAAAGCATTGAAGGGTTATGCCAGGAGTGTGTTTGCAATCAACCAGCTACAACAAATTCTTGAAAAATATGTTAGTTGAATAAATGTTGAATGTAATTTCTCTGAAAGCTGTTGCTATTGCAACTTCTGCTTCCAGTCAAATTCCAGTTTCAAAATATTCAACAGGCAGTAAATATGGATCAACATTTAAAAATTCGGGATCAATTAGTTAACTCTTTCAAGGACAGAAAAGCAGAAAGCTTAAAATTTACCCTGCATAGGCCTATTGTGTGAAACTAATTAGTTTGGAAGCTACTGCAACATAATTCCAGGAAAATTTAATTCAGAATATTCAACACTCTGCATAGTTATTTTAAAATTGGGAGTAAACGTTGTAAATGATTAATAACGCTGGATTTCAATAGTGTGAAAGTACTAAATTACTAATTATGTCTAGCGTACACTTGTCATTATTTACTAGCTGTCACCTACTATCGTCTACGAAGTAAGCCGCTAAGCGGTTGCCTATAATTGACCGAGCGGGCAATCAGCGACATCGTTTCGTTTTGGTTTGCAAATCCCGTTTTACAATTGATGCAAGCAAATACGACGTTAATTGTCTAGTTTGATTCTGTTATATTAAGATTAAGTACCGCGTCTTTTGTTTTGAAATGCATGACACATTATTTTAAAATTATACAGACTATATGTTCTAAACTTGTGTCTTCCAAATTTAAATGTGGAAGATATCCATCCAGTGCCGATGTTATGAAGCCATCTTTCATTTAGTCCCTTTTCATGCGGATGCTTCTGTGGATCCGGTATCTGAAAATGTGAATTGCCGTACCCTTTCCATGATCGTTTCTATTACTGCAAGCCCATGCTTGACATGCGGACATGATGCGATTTAACCATTTCACGCCAGCACTGGCCTCTGCAATCGTCAAATTGAGGACGCAGGTCAAAAGAAGGCTATTTTGAGAATTTACAACTAAAACGACTGTCTCAGTAACCGAACCAGCCATTCCAGTGGTCAATTTTCAAAAATAGTCTTCGCTTGGCCTGCAAATGGGCATTCAATAAGGAAATATTCTGATTTTCCTGACAGAATTAATATTGGGCCTTCATAACGCGAAGTAAACAGGTAAATCTAAAAGCGCTGGCGATATTTTGCTGGCGTGTCGTTGACGTCATAATCTCGCGGTTTCTCGCTTTCGTTGCGAGAAAATGGATGCGCCCAGGAGTCACGTTTTCGAGCGTTTTGGGCATATTCATTTTATTATTTCTCGGCAATGGAACAGTGTATTTTATATTTTTTTTACGGCAACTATTTCGGATTATAGTATATTTTTAGTTGACTTATTCTCGATTTTCACTGAAATTTCCCTTTAATGCTTAATAGTCCAAAAAGTTGTACGAATTGTATTTATTTGCTATTTAAGAAACATGGTGTTGAATATTTTAAAAATAATTTGACTGGACGCTGTTGCTGCCATAGACAGCAACAGCACCCAGTCAAATTAGTTTCAATTTAAACTCAACAGCTTACCTGTATAGTTTTCTGGAATTGATAGTCAGGGAGTTTAGAGATCGATCGATCCTGTGAGGTGTGGGTGGCACTTAGCTAGAGATGGGCGATGCATATCTAAAACTGGAAAGGTTCATTATTGATAAGGTGGTTTACCTACCGGCAGTGTATGATGTTGCCAATGCCCCATGTCACACGTAATGATGCATTATAGCTAAACAGAACTTAACATGTTCCAAAGCAAAAACAAAACATAAATTATTTTGAACATAATTGGATTGGAAGACATTGCTCTCTAAGGCAGCAACGTTTTCAAATCCAAATATGTTCAGAATATTCAATAGAACATTTCTTACATTTTGTGGGGTGTCTTTTTGTTTTTGAAACATGTTAGCTTATTTATTAGGTGTGTTGTATATGTGTAGATGTATTATGGAGCACAACCTCATGCAACCATGTCTCATCATCTGTTATAATGCTGTCAATAAGATTGTTACCTAAATAATGCTGTATGGAAAGTTGCGACAACTAAATATCCAAAGAAGCTACATTGATGGCAACATCGTGTACACGACAATTTTCTCACTGCTGAATGATATGAACGAACTAATAGTAACTCTCTCTTCGCGCATGTATCAATAATAATGAGGTGCCACAGCTTATAATTTGTCTCTCTGGATGTTTGTATCAGTATGAATGAAGTGTTATAACTAATAGTCAATCGCGCTGGGTGTATGCATCAATATGAATAAGGTGCAACAAGTAATAGTCAGTCTCTCTGGATGCATGTATTAATATGAATGAGATGTTATAACTTTTATCCAGTCATTCTAGATTATCGTCCTCAATGGCTAAGACGGGCGATCTCCTATTTAGACGTTCCGGGAGGCGAAACGGAACAGCCGTTCAAAACTGGAGCAAAGAATCAATCAAAAGTGGCGCTTACGGCGGTATTTCTGAAGATTCTGTAAGAGCAGAAAATAAGAACCGGAATAACATGTATATTTAAGATCTTAATCACGCACAGTTCAATTTCTAAGCGCCGTGGAAACAGTCACAGTCACTGTAGAAATCAGTCCCGCAGATGCTTGTTTAGGGATAGGTTTTGCTATTGCGGGCGTTGTCAGCTTTGACCAGCCTTGGTAGGTATATTCACAAGGCAAAACGTCACACGGTGTTTTAATCATCGATTGCCAAAGATCACAATAAGTCAGGGTGGAAAAAACTTGCTGGAATGGATGAAAGATCATCAGTTTCCTCACGTGATAAGCAGTCATGAAGAAGCGGCGCAGGAACAATAAGCTCCTCCCGCAGTGCGGCCGAATCTGGTGAACGTTAAAGCGATTGTTCTTGAAAAGGTGGCGGAAAGTCTCTCTATTCTTCTAGAACAGACAACAATAACGACAGAATGTTGTGTAAAATGCAGAGTGCGGTCAACATGTTTCAGGCGGGTTTTCTGTGAGAGGTAGTCAGCGATGTGGCTGGTATGTAGGCAGGTCTACTTTCTTCCGGAATCAGAAGATCAGCGAGGTTTTCAGAACTAAGCGGAGGTGGTGGTTTGCTGGACATGACAGATTTAAGTTGTTATATTGGACCGCTCTTGCCCCTCTGCCTGTGTAGATGATGACCTGCGGCGAGCGGTTGATTGCCCGGCAGTCACGCTGTGGAATTTTCATATCATTCTACTGAACCAGGAAGTGGGACATATACCGTCGACTGGGGTCATTGGCGAGGAAGCGACAGACTAACCTTTCAGCGGCTCGGTCCTGAACTCACAGAGGGATCACCTTATTTACTCTCTGTTCTATATTTCATTATCTTTCAGCGAATGGCTGGCTTTCCTTAAGAATCTGTCAACCAATCAATATCCATATTGTCTGGTGTAGAGATTTTGGTAGTAGCAGCGGGTTAAATGCATACGTCTACATTTTTGGTTATTTTCCTGCAAGGCCTTTTAGTATTTTACGTTTTTATAAGCAGCTTCTTCTTTGTCTCGACGTATTATTCTCATGGTGAGAAAGTTGAATCTTCAGGCTTTCCAAAGGTACCAAACATCCCCGGAAACCTTTGTGATCATGGCAGTTACGAGGAAGAAATCGTGCAAAAATCATGTACATAAAAAGCTAAAATGACTACCCAGTCATTAGTCTCGTATCCCGTTATATGAAGAAAAACCTGTCTATTACGGTGGTACTCCCAGTGGTTCAGCGCATGCGCAGAGAGGACAAAGCGTGTCTTAGACGTGTTCGACGCCATGCGTGTTTATGCTATAGTCATCAACAGGTTGACCATAACGTGTCGCAGGGATTGGGTTACTGGTTCCAGGTTGGCTAGTCCGCCCCACCCCCTCCCGCCACCCGATCATGTTGCTGCATATGTATTAGAGATTTGTGTAATCATACCCATATCAATTTGTTCTTTGTTTCACGTCTTAATCTCCAAAGCTGACCCTTGACAAAGCTAGCCTCGTGGTCGTTAATCGATTTCTCATCTCATGTTGGGCCATTGCTTTACACGAATAAACATTCTCTTCATCTTTTCTAGCACCCACTTTCATGCTGTATTTATTCGTTTTTGATTTCTAATGTGACAGTATCGCTTGTATTTTATTCGCCGATTTTCTTTCTCTAACAGCGGTATTCTGATCTCATTAGATCGTCCTTATACTAACACCGATATTTTCCTTCAATTGTTTATCTCTTATCAGTGACTGCTTCATTGTTCTCTGCCAAAGATGCTTCTCATTTAGTTTCTTGGTGATAGGATACTAATAAATATACGTTTAATTGGAGTTTTGAACCCTCTCATGACGAATCCGTCTAAAAGCGGCCTCAGTGGTCGTCTTGAGGAATGCCCATTTGCAGGCGAAGTGAAGACAATGTTTGGAAAATTACCACTGGGATAACTGGCTTGATAACCGAGCTATTTATTCCAGTGATAAATTATCAAAAAGAATCTTCTCTTGGTCTACAAATGGACTTTTTATGAGAACAAATTTGGGCATTAACGATTAAATTATATGCTGTATAACTCACATGTGATTGAGCGAATATTATGTTCAAAACTTATTGGACATCGAGTTCTGTATTCTGGGATCTTGTCTGTCTTATGTGGCAATAGTGTTTCCTTTAAATTGGTAGTAATCACAAGAAATATTCACACCTTGAACCATAATTCGAGCTGTATCTATTGTCAGTGTTCATAAAATGTGCAAACTGAGTTGGTTTAATGGTAATATTTAGACGCATCCATTATTTATGGCGCCAAAGATGGTTCCCTTAATAAAGTCTCGTAAATGTTTCGTTGGCCCCAATGCGGGGAGTGGAGCGCGGCTTCTCTGACCGTAGACATATATGATGGCGACATACGGTAGTCTGTCTGGCATGTGTGCTCAACTGAGTGACAGGTGTGGGTACATGGAATGACCATTCGCAAACGAGTTGCTATTTCATATCAAGTTTATCACACGTTTATTACTAAAATCCCAGACTAAGAGTGCTTTAGCAGGTTATAAATAAAACCTTAATAAATGCAAGATTTAGCTTAAAATCTTGGATGCTATGTATCAGCTATTATTTTTAATTTCCCCGTCAATTCTTATTAGTTTCAGATTTCCGTTCTAGTTGCAGCATTGCTGAGGGATCGAATGAATATACACCGACTAACAAGCACATCATCGTATTATTAGCTTAACTGGCGAGAATGGCCAACTGAGCTTATGACATGGTGACCGTCCATCGTCCGTCTGTCATGCGTCTATTCGTCATCCATCCTCCTGTCGTTCATCGTCAGTTCATCATCTGCCAATCAACATTTGCTTTAAAGCGCGCCTCCTCCTAAGCCTTAGAACATTATAACCAAATATGACTGAAGTATCCTATGGTAGTATGCTCTAGAACAACTATTTAGAATTTTGATTGGACGATTTTTGGTGGCTATCTGTTGAATCTTCCGAAAATTTCCCGGCACCCTTTAACACGCTATCTATCCTTAATTAATCACCACATTCAATGGAACTTGTGGTAGAATAAGCCTCTGTTCTTGGGGTTCAACATCAAACGAGAATTTGGGTTGGTCATTTTTTGGCGCCTATGTTGGATTTTCCGAAAACTATTCGGACATATATTAAACCACATCTTCTTATAAGCCTATTGGCAGATTTTAATTAGATTTGGCTGGAGGCGTCCTAGGGCCTCTATTTATTGCATTGGTTTATCTTTTTTCGGGGCCATCTTGGATTATCCCAAAGCTTGGCGAAAATCCTTTGAAACGTCTCTCCTCCTAACCGTGTAGCATATTTCAACCAAATCGAGCTGTAAGGCTCTTATGGTCGTAGACTCCAGAACATCTATTTCTTTCAGAAAACATTTAAAACACTTATGCTCCTTAATCAATTGCCATATTTCAAAGAACCTTGTGTTGAACAATCCTATGGTGATGGGCTTCAACATAACCAACTAGAATTTTGATTTGTTAAATATTTGTCGCAGTCATCTTGATTTTGCGGACAATTATCTAGAAATTTTGAAAAACATATCTCCTAAACAGCTTTGTGGATTTTAATCAAATTTGCCTCAAAGGATTGTATCGTGATAGGTCACAGAAGTTCTATTTATAATTTTATTGAACCATTTTTTGGGTGGCGAAGGGTGGGGTAGGTGTAGGGTTGGGTGGGGAAGGGGGGTTGGGTGGTATTGGGTGGGGTCATCCTGGATTATTCACAAATTTTCTGGAAATCGTTTTAAAGGTATCTCCTCAACCCTTTGCAGGATTTCAACACAATTTAGATGGACGCACCTTAAGGCTACATCTCTTCTGAATTTTGATTGGGATATTTTTCCGGCAACTCTCTTGATTTGAATTTTCCAAAGATTTTCTGGAACAATTAAAAATAGTACTCCTTACTAAAGGTCCCGATTTCAATGAGACTTTGCGTGGTACCATCCTATGGCAGTAGGATTTAACAAATCAGATAAGAATTTCGATTGATTAAATTTGTTGGGCGGTCATCTTGGATTTTCTGCGGTTGATTGGACTAGATCTGGCGAAGAAACCAATCAAAATTGACAATGATTCAGAATCCAATATTGCCGTGAGCCACTGGCAGCCATCTTGAAAATTGGTTTCCGGATGAAAATTCCACTACCATTTGTTGGATCACCTTGAAACTTCACTCTACTTTTGTATTGGGTGTCTTATTTCAAAATTTAAATAATCATGTATGTTTAAACTTCAATGTGTCAAATGCTGATTGTCTGGGTGAGCGTCACAGGGCTTCTTGGTTCAGATTTAAACCTATTTTATTTAAAAAAAAATCAATCCTTTAGGTTAAGATTTCAGAGCTATCATTAAAATTTATCAATTAATTTTTTTCTACGACGTTGCAATTTTATTAACACAATTCTTACACACTTTCTTCTGGCATCGCTTCTAGGCAACAACGCATTGATTGCGGTGAATGTCAGTTACTATGGCGTGAATATAATATGTCATATATGATGTCATTCTCCCATTGTGTTATGACAATAATGTCAAGAATAGATTTGCAAGGCCAAGGTCCGGCCGGTTAACTGACCCGGAAGTGACGTTAAATACTAACTAACTAGTTGGACATAAAACGAGTTCTAGTGATTTCATCTATATCGTGTAATGGAATATAAACTTGCTTATGTGATAAATCAACTCACAACAACCCACCATTTACCGGATATTTCTTGAAAGAAAATTGCCATTAAATGGAGGGATCCTGGGATCCGATCTGTCACTTAATTCACCTTTCCAGAGTACCCACCCATCATATGACGTCATAATGAACTGCGTGGTGTGTACAATGACATCATAATGAATGACGTCATGAATGACGTCGATAAGTACGTCACGAACGCATATTTGATGACGGTCTATGGGCTGTTGCACAAATTGTTTGCTTTTACTATTTAATAAATATTCTGTTGAATATTTTGTAACTAATTTGACTGGGCACTGTTGCTGCCTATGGTAGCAACAGCACCCAGTCTAATTAGTTACAAAATATTCAATAGCTTCCCTGTATAGTTTTCAGGAAATTGATAGCTAGGGCATTCGGCGATCGATCGATCCAAACACGGCAAGGTGTGGGTGGAGCTTAGCTAGTGATGGGCGGGGCATAGCTAAAAATGGAAAGGTCCATTATATGACGTCATAATCAATGGATGAATTTTAGCTATTGTCCGCTCATCTATTCCTAAGCTCCACACATAGTCAAATCAATCTAAGAAATTATCCGGGCAAAATTGCAACATAATTTCTGTCAGTAGATATATGGCGAAGAGGGAATGGCATATGAGCAAAAAAAATCTAGCCAATTCTGACGGTGCGAAATATATAACTTTATTTGTTATAACCTGCATTCTCTTGCGCTGTATTTATTACTGATTTAATTGCCGCGTACATTGCCCCAACGCTCGTCACTTCACAATTTTAATCGCTTATTTTCGCTTTATTCCTCCATATATCAACTGACACTCTTAATCCATGATATGCTAAGTATAGATTTATGCTTTATAGACGTTCATTTGTACGGCAGTTGTTAAAATATATGCCGCGCTACCGAATTTCTCAGGATCTTGGAGTCTGATCCCCACGCGGCTTCCTCATGACACCAATCCTTCTGATGGACCTCGCCTCTATCTCCTCAATATAAGGCTTCCATATCAGGCGGTAGTCTAGATTGATGCCAACCAGGTGGGTGTGCTGGTCCCTGGCAAGGTACTATCTCCATCCATCAGTGAGAACTGAGAAGATGCTGGATACGGTCGTTGATTCCATTGGGTTCTAGCCGCCAATCTCCTGCCGACTGTAGTAGATGTTTCACTCCATCTTATATTTTATAGCCTGTTGCATGATCTGCAGCACTCTGGATTGACAGGTTGTCAGTCGACAAGTGTCCATTATATGAATTTATCGTCTCGACCACGCCCAGCGCATTACCGCTAAGTGAAAGGAGTGTATCTGGGTATTTAATCACACATTAAACACTGTCGTAGTTCAAATTTGATTTGATTGTTATACCATCCGACGTTTGATTGTGCTGTGCTGTGTGGTCATAGACGTGGTGCACTAGTTCATGAGAAGCGGTCCATCGCTGCTTAATCAAACACACCCAATGAACGTACATCACATTTTAATATGTGGAGTGCAACACTAATACAGCGGCGGTGATAGTGTTGGTTTTTGCAACCTGTAAGCTACAAAAATACATTTTATAAAATTGCATAAAATGTCACAATTGAAAAATAGATTTAAAGCGGGCACACATATGTACACGCTGTATTGGAAAACTGTATGCCTTGGTCTATGAAAATACGTTGCCGTCAAGCCAAAAAGACGGTTGTTATGTATTAATGAATAATATAACAAAAGTGAGCGTGGACCTATTTTATTTCATCGTAGATTGCTATATTATAACATAATTTAATAATTTTATCACGATACTCCTACTAACGGCGATCTATCAGATGAAGAGGAAAACGACACGAGGATATGACAAAATCTAAGCTCAGGACATCAGTAGAACTTTTCAAGTATCCGTGTGTGTTTCTCCTAGACCATTGAGACTGGCTATACATTACAAGTAACAAGTAAGAAGATAATTCGAAATCCGCTAGCACGGCATAAATTTTAATACCTGCTGTACAAATATTGTTCATAAAGCATAGATTTACACTTAACATAGCACTAAATAAGCGTACCAGTTTAATAATAATAATATGTATGGAGGAATAAAAGGAAAATAAGCGATTAAAATCCTAAAGTGGCAAGCGTAGGGGAGGTATGCACCTGGTCATTAAATTAGTAATAAGCGTGGCGCAAAAGCATGCGGGTTATAACAAATACAATTTAATATTTCCCAGTGTCAGAATTGGCTAGATTCCTTTGGTAATATGTCATTGCTTCTTCGCCATAAATCTACTGACAGAAATTATGTTGCAATTTTGCCCGGGTGGATCTAAAATCTTTCTTAGATTGACTGAACTACCACGCTTTACCAGTTTTGGGATCGATTTAGGGTTTGGTTGGAGAGAGGGAGCAAGAATATATAACAGTTTCGCAATTTTTCAAAATAAGCCTGGTAACTTTGTTACTATGATCAGTGATTTTATTTGGCCGTCGTTCGGTCCCAGCGGTCCTAATTTATGTTACCCATTTCCTGAGCGCTACATCATGAACTGCTAGGAACAATGTATTTCCCACAAGTTATTTCTATATACTTTGAACCAAGAGGAGCTTTCGTGTTTCTGGCGTTACAATTCGTGATATGAGGGTAATTGGCTAAACCGGTGTTGTTATGACTGATAAAACGACATTATCCTAAGATTTTCACAAACGGGAGGCAATGCAGTTAACTTACAGCTTATCCAAGACCTTTAATAGTATAATCATAGCTTTATGCCATCTGCTAGATTTGCTTCGAATAATCGGTGATATGTAATTGTATAGGCAAGTGGTTGTATTTAGAGTGTGCTTAGATACATTTAAGACTTCCGTACTAAACACTAAAATCTTGGCTATTTTGACAACAAATCAGAAACTCAGTGATGCTTCTTACAGAAATACAGAAATAATGCATAATTCGAAGTTATTTGATTATGTCACCTCGAGACAGTCCAGACATAATTACAAGAGAGGATAATGTCATTCATAAAACGATAACTAACTAAAACGATAAAACAATAACACATAAAATGATAACTACCTAAAACTGTAAAGCCATAACGCATAAAGCGATAACTACCTACGGTTCTGAGTGATACAAAAAATTGCTGCTTTTAATGCACACGCCGTTGTATGATTACCCTGTGCTATAACACCGACGTTTTAATAGAAGGATCCAGTTTCTCAGCCAATCATACGACGTCGTGATCAACTGCGTCACATGTAGGCTGACGTCATAATCAATTATGTCACGAATAATGCGATTTAGCCCGTCATAAACGCTTAATAGTCCATCAACTTGTAGGAATTGTGTAATTACTAATTAATACACATTCTGTTGAATATTTTGAAAAAATAGGCCATCAGTCACAACAGCACTCGGTCTAATTACTCTCAAAATAATCAACAGATTACCTGTAAAGTTTTTCGAAAAGTGAGATTCATGGAGGGCAGGGATCTATGGATCCTAGCACGGGCAATGTGTGGATGAAGCTTAGCTACAATCTACGACTATGGATTGCATTCATCATTCTCCAGTCACCAGCCCTGAGATTGATATTTAATAGCTACCATATAGCCAACTGTGGTGCTGTAATAATACCGCCAGATCTCATTTTGTTGCTGCCACAGAGCTACTCATATCATTGCTTTGCCAAAATTTGAACATATTCAGCACATCATATATGGTGATGCTTTATCATCGTGATATTTAGAACCCATGTCCTTTCTCTGATAGAATTTACGACGAGAACCACCTTGTAAAGCATATTAAATGTTATACCTTATCTGATTCGGACATTCTACAGTTATAACAAAGAGGATACACGGCATCATGTCGCACACACCTCTCCACCAAGTCCATACGCCTCAAACTAAATGTGTCTGTATGGGTAACACATTCAGAAACAACTACACAGTTCACTATGTTAATATGGTGGGCATAGCAACAAACCTTAACGGTAACCATCAATCACCAAGGACACACCAGAAGGAAAACATAAATTAACTGTTACTTTGCAAGGGGACAACATACCATATCAGCGAGTACGCGATAAATTCCGACAATCGACAACGTTATATTGTCACGTTTCATTCATAAAAATTTGTGAATTTTATGTCTCAAATTTAAGTTGACTATTCAGCTTTAAGCTTATTTAAATCCCATGTTTAGCTTTAATTCAATTTTAAATAATTGACATGCGATCTGTTTCTTGGCTATTTAACCAGCAGTATTATTATAACTGTTCTTCTTTGTTATGTTAATCTCATTTGTTATGTTAATTCATCTGTGTAGCCTGTCCTGTTAATTTCCTTTTGTTATGTTAATTTATCTCAGTAGCCCTGTCCTGTTAATTTCCTTTGTTATGCTAATTCATCCGAGGAGCGCTGTCTTGTAAATTTATTTTGTTATGCAAATTCATCTACCTGGATTTCCAGGTTTTATTATGACACCTGGTAAATAACCCTTTTATTAGTACTTATTGGGCCGATCTAAGTCAATCTGGAATCTGTGCTGCTTGTTTATTGTATTGTTGGTTAAAGTTGTTGCTGTTGCTATCTGCAACAGCTTGCTGCAACGCTTCATTTATATTGATTGATAGTTACCCAATTAGTGAGTTATTATAGTACACTGTGTCGTAGTATTTCAGATCTGTGATATGCTTCATTGATATGCAAATTCCTTTATATGCTAATTTTGTTTTGCTGTGGTTCCTTCATGAACAGTTGTTTTTATATTCCTAATTTGTCAAGGTTTATGTAAATTTACTGCATCGAGTTGTATATAAGGGCTCTGTAATTTGTACTCTTTACCACACTCGCCACTTGCTGGTCATGATGGTGTTAGTTTGGAGGCTCTTGTTCTCTTGCTGAGAGGTTTAGTTAATTGCAAAGTTATGTGCCATTTTGTTCAAATGGTACATCCTGTAACTGGCCATCCCCCAGGTAAGCATATCTATAGTTAGTTATCATAGCTCAAAAACTGTTTTAGTGATAAGCTGCTGTTACTAATATGAAATAGGTACCGTGTTATTACTGTTTTATTATTACTATCCTTGTATAAAGCCACTACTGATTCATATGTACACATATGCTTTATATTGGTCTGATTGTTTTCTTGTGACCTTCTACCTGTTGCTCAGTACTCTATTATTTTATGAAGGTCTATGTTTTCTGTTTGAATCCATGGCACATTATTCCGGCCATGTCTGGTTATCATTGGTGTATAATAAGCACTGAAAATATGCTTTATTCCTCAATGTAACCATGGTGTTTAACATCTGTAGCTTGTCATCAATGAAGTAGCCTATGTCGCCTCAGTCGGCCATTTTTGGTGAATGGTTATTGTTCGGTTTCTTAGACCAGATCGGAACTACCATGCGTGTCATCACTGGACCATAACTTCAAGCACGTCCACGCCCTGGCTACCCAGGAGTCGGATCACTTCATACAGACTGAGTTTCACATCAGGTACCTTTATCAGCAGACATGAAAAGACTATTAGCTAGGTGACATTTAACACATACACACATAATTATTTAATTATTTATTCATTGATTGCTTTATTTATTTAAAATACATTTCTTTACATTACTCTTTAGTCTTTGTTTGTGGTGTTTGATGATTCACATGGTCATCCAATCTTATTAACATTGAGCACGTTTTCCTTTCTGTTAATAGCATCTCACTTCCAATTTTCAAACTGTTAAGAATGGGCATGCTCATTATTATCACATACACAGCCAATCAACGAGCTGACTGTGAGATATGACACCTATCATGTTTGGCAAGTACAGCTGGGTCAACACAGTTTGCAAAGAGATTTATTCAGTGATACATGGTACGCGGGGTGACAGTTTCACGCTAATAGGCTATATGCATGGCATTCATGACAATGATATAATCTTAATATATGCCATACATCCTTTATTGCCCTGCAGCACATACACCTGTATGTAGACTAGATATATGAGCCATCACGTTAGCTCCCAGGTGACGACACTGCTAGAATTTATCTGCATTATTAACCCTTTATTGGCTAGATTGTGTCAAGAAAATCTAAATATTTGTTCATAGAATGCCTATTTGCAGGTCAAGTTAGTACTATATTTGAAAATTTACCGCTGGAATGACTGGCTCGGTTATCGAGCCAGTCATTTCAGTGGTATATTTTCAAAAATGGTATTATCTTGGCTGGCAAATCAACATTTCCTAAGACCTGAGCAAAGGCTGGTTTCGGCCGTCTTCGTCGTGAAAGGGTTCATTTCCCTCACGATCAGGGCAGATGTTATCTAATGATACAGGACAGCCAGACTCACCATGGGAATTCACAGCACTGACCTGGTTAACATTATACCAGCCACAACACTGACTGTACTTCATGTCATGGAAAATATTCGGAGGCATTGACGCATAGCGGTGTGATCAAATAAGGGCTGGCCATGTCATGAATATATATTGCATATGGGACAGTAAGCCTGCAATATAGCGCACCTTTACATACAGATCACCATCCATTAATAAGGTCGGTGAGCAAATTCATAAGAATATGCCGTTTGTTCAAACCGCATACAGTGGGCAGATTTCCATATGGAAAGTTGCCCACTTAAACAGCTGGAATGCGCGCTAAACCTCAAAATTAAAACAATAAATGTCCTAGCTTGAGTTTCCATAGCGCGCATTCTAGCTGTTTAAGTGTACATGGAGCGGAGTCTCAGTATGAATAAAACCAGAGAAATATTCTCGCATCTAGCGATTTTGGCTCCATGTCTAACGCACGATCATCGTAATATTCCCATTTACGGCACAATTTCATAACACTTGGCCCACGGATGAGGCAATTGTTATAACGGCAAATAGTTTTTATAGCAACAAGTTATAGACGTCAACAAATATTAATTGGCACATAGTGGGTCCTATCCTTTAGAATTACTATCATGTTCCAATGTAAATTTGCTGCAATATGCAATAACTCGCCGTTAGCCTACATAAGACTGTGGTGTATTCTGCACACTAAATTATCTTTTAATGGGGTGCTGGGGCTGATGGCGTTGTCTATCTGGCAAGCCATTGCATGTTAATTCATAATTTTATATTATATGTTATACTTCCCACAGAAGCACGAGCGTGCAGTAACAGGACGCCAGAAAGATGTGTCTTATTTCATGGTTTATTGGACATAATAATTATGTAATACCGGGGAACATAGATTACCATGATCACACTTGTTTTATCAGCCATAGTCTTGCATGTTTGACAAAACATACATGTCGTTGTCCATGCTACTGGTCTTGAGTTAATCCACCCCCTCACTTTCCCTAATCACCCCACCTCGCTTCCTCCCATTTTCACCATCACCCATTACCTCGCCCTGTAGCTCTCTCGTACCGCTGCCACTTTCCCATGGAAGTGCAATAGGACATAGCATTCATCATTGTTAGAAAACTGAACGGAGAAGGTATGTCAGCCTTTGATGATTTTCGACTAAATGTTTTTCACCTTCTGTCAGGGTTGTTCAATCAGACAGTTTACTAAGCTCGCAAAAATTGTTGGTTTAGGCTATCCAAGTATGAAAACTCTTGACAAGACCCTTTAACAAAGTGTGGTTTTATCTAACTTCCATTCAATATCTGCTAACAATACTCATTAACAGAGATATACCATGATGTCACGGCCATCTAGAATGACATTTGTTACTTTAGTACATAACCGTAGAATAGAAAACCCGTCAACTTACTCGTTTTAGATTTGAAATAAATTCTGTATTTATTTATAAAATGTCAACAAGTTATTTGTGATTATGGTATATAGAAAGCCATTGCCATCTTTCTAAATACTCAAGATCAGTCTCCAAATGCTGGCATTGATTCATTTGCTTCAATCATTAATAATATGCTTTTGCCAATTCTGTGACAGATTCTCATTTGCTGTAGAGATGGCGCTACATCACAAACCACTTTACAAGTATAATAATCCTACTTCGCCTGCATGTCTTTATAGAGGAATATAAATTTTAGATACGCTGTGAGATAATATCGTAAATACTGACATTAGGCAGCTTTTCCCATAGTACATATCCAAATTATTCGTTTCCTGTGGAAATATTCGACATCAGATGTTAAATTAAGAAAGCATAGTCTGTTACAAATGAATTCGTCATACAGTGAAGGTGTAATACTTGGGATGCAATAGACTAAGGTAGTCAAACAGAAGCAATCAGATATTTATGGGGTAGGCGGGTAGCTGCATTTAGGATGATAATAATGCCAATATAACCTGGATTGAGATTTTATTTGAGTACAACCTATGGTTACATGGACTAAAACTCACTGGTGAATAATATCTATGGTACCATAATGATACCGCATGCGCTTACAAAAATATGATGAACTTTATATCCCAGAAGATATAGAAGAATGATACATAACCTTGTCTTTGAACTATGTGGTATTATTTTAAATGTGTATTCGCTCATTGTACCAAGGAAGGGACAACCACATTACAATGTCCATTAGATTATCGGACGCTGAGAATAAGCCTATTAAAATCAGATTGAGCCGTGTTTAATTTGCGCATCAGTTTACATTCAAAATATCTCTAGTATTTTCAAAATGGTTTATGTTATACACCATAGGCAATGCCTTCGGCGAACAACTTGTATTGAAAGTATGTAAATTGATATCCAAAAAGCGAATAAATAATATTGAATTTTGAATCTTGAATCTCATGTTTTCATAGGTTCAATGCCATATAACATTTGTTGACGTATTTTGATTGTGACGTTTGTACGACACGCGGCTATAATCCTGAATATATAACACCAACAGACCACTGCAATATATGTCGGACAGTCTGGCAGAGAAACCTATTAAAAGCGACGTCAATATGTATTGACTAGATTCTATCGTGCCAATAGGTCTTGACAAGAATTGGTCACTAATAGGGATATAATCGGGCTAAGATTCTATTAACATTAAACATTGTAACACTTGGAAACAAACTTACTGAACCAATTATGATATTAACTTCAATATGACAGCCACCAGCAGTTATCATACTAGTCGGTTTCTGTGTGATAAGTATGTGATTATGTTTGTTTGATGGGCTCATAATTTAAAAAAGTCTCATGGACTGGGCCTTGGAAGCGAGCATACTTCACCATTTAAACCTTACAATGCAGGAAAGACAACTTAATTATTTATGATATGGGGGATGTTCTGTTGAGTATATTGAAGCGCATTTGATTGGGAGATGATGCTGTATATGGTAGCAACAGCGCCATATCCAATTAGCTTAAAGGATAACTAATCCCATCTCTTGATAGCTGTTCAGGTGATCTAACACGCCGACCATAAACTCTCCAGGTAATTTTAAGCTTTGTATCACTCCGCTAAGGAAAGATATTCAGGATTTAGTAGTTAAATGTTGGTACATTTCTACACCATATGATGGCTGTCATGATTTACTTTTCAACCAATCAGAAAAACCTTAGTGTGTCTGCCTCGATATATAGAGGCTCCAGCTATAGTTTGGCAATGTGGTATAAAAGCAATCCTACATGTAAGCTGTTGAATATTTTGAAACCAATTTGATTGAAAGTTGTTGCTGCCAAAATATTCAATGGGATGAGCATTACATAATACAGAATGTGATGCATTGGAGCTTACATGACATCACACACAATAGCTTGAGGAGACAAAATGGTGTCGATCACTGTTCAACATTTACTCCATATTACAAAACAGATAATTGCGATACAGATCAGGGAATGTGACAGGATATGAATGATATGGAATCTATAAACCATATTCTATCGGTGCAATACAACATTTGAGATGAGATTAGCATCGCTTTAACAATATTCAGCATGTTTCGTGTATGTCTGTTCTGAAATAGAAACAGTATAAAGATTTCAAAGTTAAAGGGATAATAAATGCATTGTTTAATATACATCTGCTAACTGACATAATGATATATACATCGGTTTGCGGACGTCGACATCGGCAGCGACACTTTATTGTGTTTATAAAACTATGTTTTACTTACAATCTGTATTACACAACTATTTGGCCTATGCCCTAGATAAATTGCAATTTTTAACAGCATATTTATTAAATCGTACATAATGTTGGTGTTTCCTTCTTTCGCGTAGCAAGGCTTAACATTATATACACTAAACATGAATACGAACAAAAACCATACATGCATACGTCTATCGACCTATTTATGGCAAAATATTGATCATGTTCGAAATTTCTGAAGCAATGTTAACGGGTCGAAAGTGGAATATAAGAACATTGAGAAGCTCAAGACTTCCTCTTCATAGATTCAATATTGCCAAAAACATGTGCTATGTGTACCTCTAATGACTAGAAGAATAATTGCTACAGAACTGTCACAATGTTATAAAGAAAATGGTATTCTATAAAGACTGTCCTGTCGTTTAGTGCTAGATTTATCTACATCGTATTTGCATTGGGACGGCAGGGAGATATTTGCGATTCACTTGAATATATCCTAGAGTAGAACGAATGAGGCACATCTTTCACCATGTCGGGGAAACTCTTAGTACGATAGCTCGATGTGAGATTGCAATAACAGCTGTCAGTCAAGTAAACAATTTTTTATGCGAACATGATCGAGCGAATATAATGAATGCTAATCCATATACGTGCGTCCATACAGGGCGTCGCCTAATCGACTTCATTCTAAAGATCAAATATGACAAATTGGTTGTGAAGAAAGAAATATGTCACTAATTATTTCCAATCGAAAAATCTGAGCTGGTCCACAATTTCCGTGCATGCAGATATAATTTAATTGATAAAAGCATACAAATCAAATGGAGGGATCCGATATGTAAATAAATCAGGAATATGACGTCGTAATCAATTACGTCACTTGTTAGCTGACATCACTATCATAATGACGTTTAGCTCTATCATGAAAACTGAAACGTCCGCCATGAGTGTACGAATTGCGTGTCTTTGCTAAATTTACATGTTACTAAAGATTACAGTGAATATTTTGAAACTAATCTGACTGTGAACTGTTACTGCCATAGGCATGGCAATCTGTAAAATTACCTTGAAATTGGGTTTCGGCGAATTCAGAGCTAGGACTAGAAATGGTTCCCTCCACTGGTACTGAGCAGATCCTAGATTGGTTGTCTAGAAAACGGAAAGTATTTCTAGCGAGGCTTTTCGGGGATTTAACATTGTATTTGCATCTTTGAATATTTGAAATCTTTTAATTTTATTTATGTTTATTAACGAAAAGTAGGATTTATAATAGAACCGTAAATTGAATCCGGTGTAATACAGCTCCTTATTGTACGTTTCACGACTCCTTCATTCTTACTCGCACTGCACTCTGCTATTAACACTCAATAAGTAGCTAAACAATATCTGCCATAAGCCGCATTCTATCACTGATTTACTGATGCACGAATATGGGCAGCTGACACCGCAGGCAGAAATCTGAATTTTGTTCCCTCTGAGGCTATTATTTGGCGGATGAAACTGATATTGAAATATACATGTAATAATATCAATGCTAACTGATGGATGGGATCTGTCACTCAGGAAGCTTAAGTCAAAATCAAAGTACGTCACTTGTTAGCTGACGACACCATAAGTCATGGATAAATCCGACCTGTCACTCAAGTACATCACGTCTTAATCAAGTACTCCACGTGTAGTATGGTGTTATAATAAAAATGCGCGATGAATGACGTATTTAGGTTCGAAGGACCATCGAATACTTCGTCAAGTGTACGAATTGTAAGACTTTACTATTCAATAGACATTCTTTTGACTACTTTGGAATTGATTTGTCTGGGTGCTATTGCTGTCATTGGCAGCAACAGCTCCGAGTTAAAGTAGTTTCAAAATAAGGTCCAACGGCTACCTGTATAGTCACCAGAGAATGCAGGATTCAACGTATATAAATCGATCCCGAAACATGCAAATGATAGGCGGAGCTTAACGTGAAATGGACGGGGCACAGCTAGAAATGGATCCCTCTATGGATATTGGTCCAACTCGAAATGGACACACGCCCAGCAGTAACCGACTGAATGAATCTTTCCATTCTTAGCTATGCCATGCCCATCTCTCGCTAACCTCCACCCACATTTCGCCTGTGTTGGGATCGATCGATTCCTGAACCCCAGGACTATCAATTTCCAGAAAACTATACAGGTAAGCTGCTGAATATTTTGAAACTATTGTGACTGGGTGCTGTTGCTGCCAATGGCAGCAACAACGACCACTCAAATTAGTTTCAAAATATTCAACAGCATGTTTATTAAATAGTAAAGGCACACACTTCGTACAACAACTTTTAGTCCATCATCAATTACGCGTTCTGGACGAACATTCGTCATTCATAACATCATTGATTATGATAAAAAAGTTATTGTAGCTATTGTTTCAAATAGTTAATAGGCAGGGTTATACACTATTATGATTGATTGATTGATTTGTTCCACAATAAGCCATAGGCCATAGGCCCTTGAGTGTACATTTAAACATTTGTGACAATTAAATTAGTATGCTATACAAGCATCTAAATGCCTAATCTTATATTTAATACAGTGAATTTCTCTTTAGCGTTATATTCACAAACCCTTCAACAGCATAATAACATTTGTAAAGGCGGGCTTATACAGCTAAAACATGGCTTGGGCATATTATTTATACAGTTTTCACCAATATATAACATATTACCTATGGGGTGAATAATACCATACACTACAATTCGTAGATCTAATCCCTGCACTGGGGCGAACGTGCGTTTAGTACGAGTTATTGGTGTGATTCGTACATTTTGTTAAAACTAGTAATATTTAATGTTTTCTCATTTATTTATGACGTTTTTATTCAATGCTATATAGCTTTCATTCAAGTCGAAATGAAAACATAGTTTACGCAATAATGCAAAGTTCACGCAGTAACATGCACAACATTTCCTCTACCATACCATCTGGTAAAACAGACACACGAACGAATGCAGGTGGAAAATTCTTCATACAATATGTAAAACGCGTCAGGAAAATTAACATCACTATATATGTTTCCAAAAACTGCCTGATGACCATTTCTCTAAAGGAGGTAACATTTATTTTAATTTCATTCTTTCAAGCCGAAACAAGAAGAGCGTGTGCATTATTATGAATAAATTATCTATCTATCTATCTATCTGCCTGCCTGCCTGCCTGCCTGCCTGCCTGCCTGCCTGCCTGCCTGCCTGCCTGCTGCCTGCCTGCCTGCCTGCCTGCCTGCCTGCCTGCCTGCCTGCCTGCCTATCTATCTATCTATCTATCTATCTATCTATCTATCTATCTATCTACCTATCTATCTATCTATCTATCTATCTATCTATCCGTCCGTCCGTCCGTCCGTCCGTCCGTCCGCCCGCCCGCCCGCCCGCCCGCCCGCCTATCTATCTATCTATCTATCTATCTATCTATCTATCTATCTATCTATCTATCTATCTATCTATCTATCTATCTATCTATCTATCTATCTATCTATCGACCGTCCGACTGACCGACCGACCGACCAACCGACCGACTGACCGCTATTAGGGTGTAGATGCATCTGACGTGGCACTCCAGGGGCGTTCAAATCATAACATGAATAGCGTTACAAATTAGGTACAGAAACCTGCTTTTACACTGCTTTATGATCAAGCAGAGGACAGATTCCTGGATGCGCAAGTACATGTTTATGGGGGCGAGGCGTTGTTTATTTAGTACTGCATTGTACGTTAATGCCAAATTGGCCATTACATCATGGTCTCGTCGTGCTTACGGAATAGCTGTGGTAGAAAAGATAAAGCGGTGATATATTTACAGGTTTGTTACACAAAGCAGTCATCTTTACTAAGCACTACATATAATTAACACACTTCTGATGCAAAGCCATAACATTACCGTGTAAAAGGGAGTCGCAAAATATAAGACTTCAGATAGTACAAATGCACATGATATTTAACAAGCGAACGCTATTGTTACGACTTTTGACTTTGTCAGAAATTAAAAAAACATTGACAGATCGACAGACCGAGAGACTGTCTGATCGACAGACCCGCCGACATACCGTCTTAGCAAGTTGCGATTCAGGTGTCTTTGTCAGAAGTGACAATTTGAATGACCGGCAGACACACAGACATATTCAACAGGCAGGCAGACATATTGACTGATAGACCGACTTATACTATATACAAGTCGTATTACTTGCATATACCTTTCTCTGCCAGTTCTCTACATTCCACCATACCACCTTTCGTCTCCCCCTCCCTTCGCGGATCAAATAGTTTTATATCAAAAACATCTTACCCAGGAACTGTATTCAGAAAGCGTAGTTCAATGCCATCATATGTGGTATAGTACAAGAATGAATAAATAACGAAGACAAATACCTATCATGGAATGAATTATACTATAACATAGTTATTCCCCCAAGGACTAGCATCATGTCGAATTTCATCAGATATAGGGAGAATATTCCGGCAAAACGGCACCCATGTAAAGGTCTATATAGCAGTACGAAATTGAAATCCGATAGGCATCCATGCACATCATCCCAACAATGTTTTCAACTTTACACACGTTACCTATTTATTCCAAAGTCTTCAATGGACCTTTCCGGTTTTAGCTATGCCCCGCCCATCTCTCGCAAAGCTCCACCCACACCTCGCTCGTGTTGGAATCGATCGATCTCTGAACACCCTGACTATCAATTTCTAAAAAACTACACAGATAATCTGTTGAATATTTTGAAACTAATTTGACAGCGCCCAGTCAAATTAATTTCAAAATATTCAACAACATGTTTATTAAATAGCGAAGAATTACAAAGACATACAATTTATTCAACGTGTCGGACTCTTCGAGATTTGATGACGGTCTATATGGAACCCATTGTAACGTAATGATTGTGACGCCATCATTCACGCGCTGAGCTGATCATGACGTCATACGAGGACAGGTGATGGATGGATACTCTGGAAAGGTGAATTGCATGGCAGGCATTAAGTGTAGAAAAACGAAACTGTAATACAACACAGTTGACACAAATCCAGGTAGATAGTTTTCATCAAAACATTCACTAATTATAATAACCACTGGGATAATATCGCCAAAATGCATTAGCCAGACACACTTTGTTGGCATAGCCTGCAGTGGTAACATCGCTCAAGAATTGGGATTTTGTAATTGCTATCATATCAAATACCCGCTAAATACGGGTATATGGCCTGCCCTTATTCCATGCATACGAATAATGTACCACTTAGACAGAGTGCGCAGTAATACCTCGAAGGATAATTAGCAGTCATATTACTTAATAATTCAATCTGAACAGCAATTAATAATACGTCAATCTGAACAGGAATATCGTCCACATTATAACCTAAATCTAAGAAAGACTTTGTCTAAGACATCAAGCACCTATAAGTCGGTTAGTTTAAGCAGAGGTGCCTATGGTGTGTCGGCTTTTTTCAGATATGCACATAAGGAGGTCTATATGATGATGATGATGATGATGATGATGATGATAGGTTTTATCTTGAAACTCCAATATCGCTGTCAAGAAACCCTTTGAAGATTATTTCCTATTAATAGCCATACGACATTAGTTTCAACGTTCAATCAGTAAGATATAGTGACATCACGAGTAATGGGATGGAGGGATGAATGGAGGATGGATGGTGGGGTGGGGGTAGGGAGAAGGAGAGCTAACCTAATGTAATAATAGCAAGTTGCATGAACGGAAGATAAATCTGCACAAGTGCCCCAAGATGAAGAGCATTGCTAAGACGAGAAGAATCTGCCATGTCACAGGGCAATATAAATATTTATTGTTTACGTGGGATTAAACTGATATCTTGCTTCGACTTTAGAAGAAAACTGGGATCAGGATCATACTTCCTTCTGAGAAAATCATTACTATTCAAATCAGTTTAAAATGCCGGCGTGCACCCGTGTATTGCAGTCTCGATTCAACTCAAGAATCTATTTATATCACGACGGATACGTGACCACATATTAAATATGTAGAAACACATATATTCTCTCGTGAAGGTTATTGAAAAAGAATCACGACCTAGTTCCGACATATATTTGTGAAGTATTCCAATTCATTACATTTAACATTTGAGAGATATAGTCTCAAATGTAAGACAGGAAAGCTGTTGAATATTTTGAAACAAATCAGCTGGAATCTGTTGCTGGAATAGGCAAATTACTTTCAGACGATTCGTCATAAGAAGTGTGTAGTTTCTGGTCTGTGAGGGTAGGGGGGTTAACACATTTATCCCTACTATATGAATACATCTATGCCAAGGCCACCATTTCAGGAAGGAGTTGAGCTGGAGAATGTGCTACTAAGTCGATTGTAGATTGATCATTGACTTGAAATAGATCTTGAGTTTATGAATTCCAATTCAACGGGTGCAGAGTTACCTTTTATGATGCTACACATCTACTTCGCAACTATGACGAACAACGTGTCTCTGTGCTGCAACTTACCTACTATTCTGAATTAACTCACGTTTTAACAATCTTGCAATACAGTGCACTTAATCAGTCATAACGACACGCTACGACACATAACGTTTGATAAATTACCCTGTCTAATAACAACATAAAGCTACAAGATATCTTATTGATTTAAATCTTGTGCCAATGACACAGGACATTCGCGCTCCGCTACCTAGTGCATGTTGTGATGCTCAGGAATTGGAGGATATAACTCAAAAGTGTGGTGTCACACTGGTGGTGACACAATGGCAGCTCACTGATCACGATAACATGACTAGAAGATCGAGTTAGAAAAGTATGAAATCATTGAAAGAGCAACATTTCGCTCAACCCAACTCTTTTATCTCTATCATAATCTCTGGCCTTCTCTCAGCATATTTTTATATTCCTGCTGTCTCATTATCTCACCTTCTCTCGCTCTCAAAGGAGAGAGAGAGAGAGAGAGAGAGAGAGAGGGAGAGAGAGAGAGAGGGAGGGAGGGAGGAAGGAAGGAAGGAAGGGAGAGTGAGAGAGAGTGGGAAAAGTAGGGGGGTCGGGAGGGAGGAAGCTAGAGAGGCATGAGATGAGATGAGATGAGATGAGATAGCGGGTTGAGAAGGAGAGGGAGAGCGAAGAGGGTGAGAGAAGTAGAAAGAGATGGGGTAGAGAGAAAGAGAGTAAGCGGTAGGGTGGGATGGTGAGAGTAAGCCATTTGAGTGTAATCTAATAGGAGTAGCTAATCGATCTTCAACATGCCAATCATTATGACTCATTCAGTGGGTTTAAATCAAGTATTGCTATGCCCATGCCACAATAAACTGACCTGCGACAGTGCCGAACTGAACTAATTTAATAATAATAATAATAATAATAATGATAATAATAATAATTTTATGTTAACAAGAGTTAAAACTGCAAAATTCCTTTTCTATTAGGCAGCTATTTACGCTGAACGACAGTCCTCAGTTTGGCTACCTCACGATGAAGAACATTGCTAAAACAAAAAGAGCATACAATATTTTCAGGGAAATCTGAATATACATGCTTATCGTGGGATTACATTGATATTTTGATTCCATTTTAGAAGAGATCTCGTAGCAGGCTCGTGTTTCTTTGTAGGGGGTGTGGGGAGGGTGTGTGTGTGCCGAATATTCAAATATGTATGAAATCTTTGCATGTAATCGGTTATTACAGCCGCGATTTAGAATATCTGTTCTACTCAAGAGCTAATTTATATCGGGGTAGCCTAATATTAAATACGCGAAAACGCATATATTCTATCATGATGTCTTCAGAATATCAGCTGGCGTCTTTGGACTGATTTGATTGCAATTTGATCGCCGAGTTGAAATTGATCTTGAGTAAATGGAATCCAAATTCAATAGGACCCTGCCTCTTTTGTGTTACTTTCAAGTAGCCCACAAATTGGAAATTCTTTGCTACAGATCTGAGAGATGGCATAAAGCTCTAATTATGGCGCTTAACTTGTCTCTGCGCTGCAGCTCACTCACTATTCTACATTAACTCTCGTTATAACAATCTTACAATAAAGTGCGCTTATCCAGTCATAGCGATGACAGTTTGACATATCACCCTGTCTAATAAGAACCATAAAACCACAAGATACCATATTGTTTTAAATCTGGTACAAATGACACCAGGCAAACACATTCTTCTTAGCAGTTCATGATGTGCTGCTGAGAAAATGGAGGGAATAACTTAAGAGAGCAGCGACATAATGATGGCCATGGAATATCACTGATCACAGTAGCATTGCTAAAGGTTTGAGTTAAAAAAATGACGGAATCATAGTATGATCAATATTTTGCTTGAACCCACACCCTCATCTCTAGCATACACGCAACCTCCACCATCTCCTTCTTATGCTGATTATTGTCTCGTTCTCGCTATAGTGCATCCCCTGTTCTTATGTCCCCATCACTCAATATCCCTCCCGATCCCACATTCTAATGCACTCATGCCCTCTCTCTGCCATCTTCTTCTACCCCATTCTACAATGGTCCTGCAGCTCGCACTATTTCTCCTTTATGTCGACCGCTCACATCCAGGCTACATTTTGCTATTTCTATCTCCATTCTCCCCACACACTGCCTCTCTCTTTCTCGCTCTCCCTCTCTCTCTCTCTCTCACGCACGCACGCACGCACGCACGCACGCACGCACGCACGCACGCACGCACGCACGCACGCACTCACGCACTCACGCACTCACGCACTCACGCACGCACGCACGCACGCACGCACGCACGCACGCACACACGCACGCACGCACACACAAACACACACACACACACACATTGTCCTGACTACATAATACATTCTGGTTCTGAAACCTCTATGCATTCGTAAATGAAAGCTAATACCTTTATTGACCTTACTTAGTTTTACAAAGCCAATACATCGATTGGCCATAATTCTAATGACAAAGTTGTTCAACCCGTGTTTCATTTGGCATTTAGTAGAGTAAAGAAACTTTGCCCCAATTGGCCGATGGTGAATGATGCAGAAAGTTGATGTGGCCATCAACTTAATGAGGTACAAAGGCCAGTAAATGTAAATAGTTCAATAAAATATAACACACAGGTTAGGATGGTATCAGAGGAATATAATTGCCTTTCAACTATATTACTTAAAGAACTATTTGAGCAGATAACGAAACATCTATGTTTCAGTAATGCTTTTCAGCACTGGCTAATGACAACTTGATGTAAACAGGGTTTGGGAAAATTGTTGACGCTTAGACATCAGTAGTCTAAAAAATTAAACTTTCTTTGTGATCATAATTTTTCGGAAGTAGATGATGATTTATAAACGAGAAAACAGGTTGTAATCTTCATACTAGCATCTCTAGACATAGAAAATGCACAACGACGAAGTTCTATCGAAGCCTAATATAATGTTATGCTGTGTAATACTGAACAGAATAAAAGGCTGCTCTTATCTCACTGAAATTTGTATGACCCGCTACACATACAAGTAAAGGAATTCAGGAATGTGTTTAACGATTAGAAAAAAGATACAATGATTTTACAATACATATTTATTTGGTTTATAAGGGAATCTGATAGTGGTTGACGTTTGGTTTTAAAACGGATGGCCTATTGCGTTTTACACAGTAACTCGAATGGAAAGCGGTCGCTGGTGAAGACATGTGCTCTAAATGTTATGTTCATTATAGCATCTATATCTTTTAACATGTTCAACAGACTAACACATTTATAACATGTAGAAGTCAAATTCTGTAATATATATATAATTTGAGTCAAGATCATTCCACATAAGATAAAGAACGATTCAGAGAAATTGTTTTCGTCATATAATATGCAAAACATTAAACTTCTTATTGACATAATTTTAGGTACTGTGTATGCACGAATGACATTGAGTAAAACACTATCAGATATGATTCCATATAGCAAATATATTGCCAGTTGTTTGTCAAGTTATAGAGATAAAATAGTGGTACATACCAACTACTTTGCATAAAGCAATTCAATCCTTTCAACATAAGCGATTAATCATGGCAACTGCTTTGTGATTTTATATTGCATATTGAATAGTATGTGTCAAATCTTCCTGGAATACTCAGATAGTAATACAATAACATGCGCATTTCAAAACAAACAAGTTGAACGTAAAACTGAAAACATTATCACTGCTATCAATTCAGTAGTAAACACCGGAAGGCCAGTGAGGAAGATTATATTTATTTATAAAAATATCCTAAATGGTGCAACCTACAATGAATATTGTGCAGCAGTATTCTGTCTTGAACGGAGGAAACCATAGCAAAGCAATCTGACTTCATATGGTATCTGCTTATGGGGGCTATACATTGGCGTCTCGCTAAATTATCTTGACCATCTTCATGTGAACCCAATTGAGATTTACCATAGTAACAAATTTGCATCTGCCCATGGTGAATAGTGTTTATGCTTAATAAACTTGAACTGCCATACTATCAAATTCAACAGTACGGCTAGGGGTACAGAACGTTCAGTCACACGCATGCCACTTCAGCGGGGTGTGGGTGTGGTGGTGGTACTGCTCACTGTTATCGCCCATGTAAATAAAACATGATCAATTAACCGAAAGGAAGGGTAATTGTGGTAATTTTGTAATTTTGACGAACAACACTTACATGATGATGTGAAGCACACCAAGATAGGAACACAGAGGACGATGGCGCGAGGCACTTCCGAATTACAACAATCCAAGTCAGATAGCTACTACCAGCTGATAAGCTTCATATTTAGGCTAAGAATATGATACAGTAAGATGAAAGCCGAGATCAACAAAATGATCAATAGAACGGAGATGTGTATGCTTTTTTCCTAGTCGAAATACAATTTAACCCCACTTGTGTCAACATAACCCGTTAATGGTCAAGTTGGTAAAGAACGACCTCTGCAGCGACCTTTGCAGGGTAAGAGAGGAATAATTTTTGAAAATTTACCACTGGAATGACTGGCCAAGCAGAAATTTGAATTTTCTTGACCATTATTACACGTCCATGAATGTCCATTTGAAGGATAATATAAATCCATTTTTTATGTAAATTGTCGTAATAAATATACAAAAATACTCTTTTTGGCTTCAAAATCAAAATTTCCTTGAAAAGTATTGGCAATTAAATGGTTAATTGAAATAAATATTATTTTGAGCGCTTTAATGCGCTAATAATACAAGAGGGGCTAAGACAATATGAGAAACCATCTTAAATACTAAATTGAGCAGTCGTATGTATGTGCAACTATTTCTCATTTATTAATCAGATTTTATCTGTGTCCAAAAGATATTTGTTTATATCTAATTGACATTGTTCATTAGTTTATAATTGTAAGAAATATGTGTCTGGTTATATGAAATATAGCACCACCGTAATCAGCAGAAGTTTATCCAAGTATACGTATATTGGAATTATAGAGTAACTTTTATATTACGTTCCTTCCTATGCATATTCTCTCATGTATTATCAATGTAATATGACATGTTCTTACAAGTAATCATTGCCACTTGCAGACCAGAACTAACACATTCTCTATGATATCGGAATATTATCTTGAATCTGTTGACACTAATTTGAGTAGAAGCTATAGTTGCATATTGCTGCAACATGTTCCAGTCAAATTAGTGTCAAAATATGCGACAGGATAAATGTGTAGTCGCATGAACTGGTGGAATTTAAATGGATAAACGGCTAAGGATTCAAACCCGGTTGCTAGTTAGTTCTACACTCAAGTCATCCACAGTCTGTAGAGAAGCATTGTCTCAAAATAGGCAATGACATGGCGCTCTCTTTATTCAATAGTGATTCAATAGATACCGTACAAATATAATTCTATCACATAACATATCTAAGGCACTGAATTATAACACATTTCCCTTTACTTTTAAATCGTATGCACTGTTACCAGTTATGATTGTGCTAGTTTGACAAATCTCCTGGGCAAATTATAGACATAAACTACATGACCAACATTAATCTTACAGTTCATCTTAATGTCACATGGGAAATGCATTTCTTCGTCAAGTTCTCTCGTCAAGGTCGCGATGTGGTCTCTTGAGAGTTGACATGGTTACGTCTACAGCGACACAATGACGACGATGCCAATGCGCACACGAATCTAACCATTCATTTATCTTTGAGTACTGCTGCAACCATTATTTCATTATCCCTTCATCTTTCTTGCATCGCATATGGAGATATGAGCTGGTGTAATCCGGGCATTTGCTGTTGGAGGCGAGAGAACTAATATAGAAGTCGAATCTCAACATGAGAGCACATGATGAACTATTATACATAGAAGTGAATAAAGAGGCAGATAATGAGACACAACCACACAGATAGACCCGATCACAATATTAAGCGACATGAATAACAATATTGAAGAGTAAAATATATGGTAATATATTTGAATATTTTGGTTCATATGTGTATTATACTAAGCTTGCCGACAAACAAACATAGCCCACTCTAACAATTAACGATTGGTGCAAGGTTGAAATTTGTGCCAGATTTGAGGCTTCTCACTTATTTCAATTATCGCCATTAGACCAGATTTTGACTAATTAAAAATGTCACTCACATGAACATGCGATTGGTCTACACAGCCAGAAATCGGAACAAATCTTTTAATATTTGCGCAAGTTATGTCAACTTAGAGACGCCCTCTCCATACAGAATTATTAATTGGCAGCAAAAAATCATATAATATATACATCTAGCACATACTGTGAGAGAGAAGGAGTAGGGAAAAGCGAGAGAGAGAGAGAGAGAGAGAGAGAGAGAGAGAGAGAGAGAGAGAGAGCGAGAGAGAGAGAGAGAGAGAGAGAGAGAGAGAGAGAGAGAGAGATGCCCAGTCAGATGGTTTGTGTTTTATATTACCTATGCTTTGCCTTGTGATTTAGCGACACTGACATGAATAAAATCAACAACAACAACAATAATAATACTAATAATACTAATAATAATAATAATAATAATAATAATAATAATAATAATGATAATAATAATATTAATAATAATAATAAAAATAATAATAATAACACATTTTAACAGCAATGAAATAACTTGTCTATTAAAAACATTTTATTTGAAAGCACTATTTCCAAATATTGGAGGAGACTAGCAGCCAGTTGTTGACAAGTGTGTTCCTCATGCAAGACAGACTGACAGATATCAAAATCTTCCCGTCTCTCATATAAGACTGTGCACACGCATCGTCAAATTTGCATTTATCTTTGCGGAACCATATTTACTCCCATTCAGAATGTATTTAACACAATACGTGGCTCAAATTCCTGGTTTTGCTCATCATGTGAAACCCCTGTGTTTGTTTGCATTACACTGATATGTCCACATACACATATTGCTAAAATGATAATGCCTGCCATTTTGTAACATGTTACAAGTATGACATGTGACATCATGATTGGCGATGCCGTCATATATCTAAACCCACATCAAGTCCATTAGTGCAAAGATAGCTGGGGTTTATACTAACACAGCTGCCCTTTTGCCAAAGGCATAAGAAACGGTAATTAAAGGAAAGGATCAGGGAACTAACATATGCTCTTGAATGACAGCTTTATATAATAATCAACCTATAGCTACCGGTGAAAACCAGAAATAAATCATAATAATTAGTAAAAAGCAGCCAAACATCATTTATGTCATTCTGGCGGTAGTGACGCAGCTGGACCTATGCGCTGTGGTGTATGCCGAGCAAATAAATAAAACCCGCTATAGCCAGTTATATAAGCTCAGCTATATTCGCGTTAAGCTGATTAACCACTACGTCCTACAGGTAAAATACTGTCTAGTTTAAAAATAATTGGATGAACGCCGTTGTTTTCCAGAGACAGCGTATACCTTCAGTTACACGAATTTCAAAATATTCAGTAGACATTATGTTGCGACCTTGGAAACTGGCAGTGTAATTTGAAATCATTTTGACACCCCTCTTGTGTCAACCTGCCGTTATAATGGTAACACCGTCTCTGCAATAGGCTTGCACTATTTGCAGGTCAACAGAAGACTATTTTTGAAGATTTACCACTTGAATGACTCTTGGTTATCGAGCTAGTCATTCCAGTGGTCAATTTTCAAAAACAGCCTGCCCTTGTTCTGCAAATGGACACTGACTCAACAAAAATTTAGATTTCCAAGACGATTAACCCTATCATCGGTGAGCCGGTCAAAAGATCAACCCAATTCCAGTGGTAAATTTACAAAAACAGTTCTCTTGGCAAGCAAATGGTCATTCACTGAGCACATATTTGAATTTTCTTTCAAATTCTTGACAAATGAAAGGGTTAATTTGTAAAAGTAGCTGTTGTTGATGCAAGAGGAGTTAATAGCTCTATCTCTATGTCTCTGTAGTACCTTGGCCAACGTATTGATGTGTGCTTCTTATCTACGCTCAACACGTAGCAAAATCGGGATGATAAATACCGATCTCCATATCGTAGGCTATCTGTAAATCACACACAAGCGACACAATGGACCTTTCCAGCTTTAGCTGTGCTCGGCCCATTCGTAGTTAATACCTGCCCACAGCTCGCTCTGTTTGGGATCGATCGATCCCTAAACCACTTGACTATAAATTTCCAGAAAACTATACAGGGAAACATGTTGAATATTTTGAAACTAATTTGAGTGGGAGTTGTTGCCTATGATTGAGTGAGGAAATGGAGTCACGAATTCCACAATCTCAAACAGTTGTAGCAAACTTTACGTCTTCCCGAGTTCAGTAGAATCCTTCCCAAGTTGATCCTTAATCCAGCAACAATGCAGATAATCATTCTTTGAGCACTGCTAAGGACTGTGCATATCTGGGTATATGTAGGACCTAGACTAAACCTCTGTATTTTTGCAATAGCTGAAATAAACAGGACATCAACTTAGATTTATATTGAATTGAATCAATACACCCTAGACTCAAATACCTGGAAGGTAATGCTACAACACTGGGCAAATTTCGCTAACATACTCCATAACTTAGACTAGTAAAATAAGTTTTAGAACGTTTAACCAAACTCTTCCTAGTTCGTAAGAAAGTCATATATTTATATGTTTTATTGATGAATGATCCTTGGAATCGTGCTAGCTCCAAATTGGCAATTACATATGCACTTCTATGTCAGCGTTTATTTACTGCAGAGCCAGGAGCTGCTAGAAGGCTATGAAGCTATCCCATAACTTATACCTCAGCTGTGCATTGCTGACTAATAACATGATCCATTCCTTCGCATCTGCGACGTTTTCTCAGTTATTATTGCGCTAGTTTCGCAATTGCAGTCATAACTTACAAGGCCAGCAGAAGTCACGCAGTTCTTACTAATGAGACACGAGGGAAATGCTTTCGTTTCCGAGTATCATGCCGTGGCCCTCAAGAAATAGGACATAATCTAAATGCATAGTGATAAGATGGCGACGCGGAGATGTTACTGAATGTAGGAGGATGACTAAATCATTTATCAGCGAATAGTGAGAATAATAATGACAACATGACCAACCAGTAATTTGACTATGACCATTTCCTGACCCTGGTAGCCGCAGACCACAGTCTAATTAGCTTCAAAATAGTCACCAGCTTCGTTGCATTGCGTGCTTCAAATTGAGACATTGGGATATTGCAGCTGTTAACGGACTACTGAAAGGAAAATGTTACTCACGTTGATGTTTAGTGTGGCATTTGTGAACTCAAAAGTCATGGTTAATGGTAGCCATACCACATATGCGGACTATTCTGAGGGTAGTTTATCTGACTACAATAACGTCACTCTTGTCACCATCACAACCGCGTTACGGGCGACTCGCTGTATCAACAAGCTCGTGCATCACAGCGCCGTAACGCATGCATTATTCTATTATAGGTCATATGCATGGCAAAATAATCCACTAATTATGCATACAAAACGTTTAAAACTTCCTTTATCCACTCTGTGCCTTGTAAATATTTACACATTATCTAGATTAGCAACACCCGGTGCTGCCGAACTTGTCGCAGTAAATCTTTAACGTCTAGCTAAAATGCTACATAATAGATGCGTGTTACATAATAGATACGTGTGCCCAGATATAATTGAATAAACAAACGAATTACCAGCCAGTAACACGATATACATTACATCAGACTAAGGCAAGTGCATGTTAATTGGAAACTGTAGGCAGAATTGAAGTATCAGCTGGACTGTCACTCAAGTATCTAACATCAGAAACAAATGTGCCACATATTAGCTGACGTCACAATCAAAATGGTGTAGAAAATCGACAATTTAATCCACATTATCATGAATACTTTGAAAGTAATTTGATTAGGAACTATTGCTGCCATAAGAAACGTTGTAGAGTCAAACAACCGGTATCATCAATATTGTTATTGGCAGGTTTGGACCAGATGCTGTAACTGTGCATACCTCTGTCGATGTATGTAAACAGCGGCTGCTTGTGCGTGAGTATACTTTAGTTCGACACGTCACTTTTTAAGAAAGTAGTTACGATGGCTGCCACAACATACCAAGGCTGGCCATAAGTCAGTCTATGATACAAATATCACCTATTTTCAAGTGATGAGATTAAAAATATTGCAGAAATGTTCAGCAAATCTCAAATCGATGCAACAATGGTCTGCTACATTTTCATCTGTATTCCGTGTTTGTGATTATCTTTGCATTAACTAACACAGTTAACTATTGTTCTTGACAGTTGCTAGACAATAATATGTGAAAGTCAAACGTCTCGTGGGTTACTTCGTTATGCTAACACAATCAGCTATGCAGTAGCGGTATTCTCACTCAACACCATTCCTCCGTGAGACCACATATAGTCTATAAGAGTGTCAGCTGTATATCTAATCCAATAGACATTTGCATACATTTACTTGCAACAAATTCCACTTAATGGATGAATCCGATCTGTTACTCAAGTAACCCATTACTCCATTACGCCACATGCAGGCTGACGTCGAAATCACAATTCAGAGAAATACTCTGCCATGAAGCTGGAATAGAATGCCAAATGTATTATTTGTATGTCTTCGACGGGTTTACTATTTACTATAGCGTAACTGAATTGTACTTCTTCGATGAATTTACAATTTAATAAACATTTTGTTGAATAATTTGAAACTAATCTGAATGCGACGCCTACTGTTGCATATCCAGTCAAATTAGCTTCATAATAACCGACACGTTACACATATACTTATCTGTAAATTGAGATTCCGGAAGGTCACAGTTCATAGAGATTCTGATCAATATTGCACTTGAATCGCTAGTACGACACTGTATATTGTGATAGCTGATCACAACAGCTACATGCGCATCTAATGATAATCCACTTGAATGTGTATGCCATCGTTTAACATTGCGAGGTGTATTAGAACCAATGGCCAGTGGAGAATGTACTGCTCGTGTGTTTGGAATCGGAAATCTCCTGTCCAATGTTGTCTATGCCGCATCCGAGACACGATCGATGACTACAGTGGATTATGCCAAAGTGGCTTATAAAAGTGTACGCAGCTGCGCAAACATTGGCTGGGTTCAACGCATGCTTGTGTCAGTAGTGATGTCCAAACACTTGACATTGCTATCTCACAAGCATTCCACACAATTAAACTCTCAGAGATCCTAGATATACTACACCAGGCCAGTTGCAATGCAGATGAGCTACAACTAGTGAGACTACTACTCGCAGACCCTAAGCTGAGAGTACGAGTCAAGTCGGTGAAGTCTTCAGAATCTGAGACATCAATCACCTACCGACAGAGAGATGATCTATCCCTTGTGCTTTTCACCCATTACCGTGCCTTTGAATTGAAATCTGTGTGTGAAAATCCCACAAGACACCCCCAACCCCCACCAACACCCCCCCCCCCCCAACCCCCACACACCCATCCAACGTCCACGCAGTGCATGCCGCTAGAGATGAAATATGCCGATGAAGTGAACTTTATAGACGGAAAGAACCCTTGACGAACTACTTCCAGTAGTTACCAGCTAAATAAAATTTGAGAATCTCTTTATGAATGAATCCAAAACAAAGTTCGTCTACATATACCTATCCACAAAGCATGAGCCTTAAGAAACTGATGATCCAATACAGGGGGGGGGGGCATGAAACCATGGGAGAAAAGTTAAATCGTGAGTTTACTGCTCTTCAGAACTGCTGACATTTCTGCACGCTGCGTCATGACGAACATAGCTTTCCACTCCTGGTTTATACAACGCAATGTGTGTATCCTTGATTCTGTACAACTGTAACAGCTGGCCAGTTCCAAAGGCGGCTCTAGACAAACGTGATGACCGCCACCGCAATCACATCAAGAAATCGGGACTAGGTACACTCAGATCAAGAATGGACCTGAGGAATATAAAGATTTGACTGACAACAATATATAGTGGGCAAAAGCGAAGAAGATGACACCACCTAGCATTGTGATGTGATGACATATTACTATTATGACGTCGAATTCCAAAACTTACCAGTATATACCAGTGACTGGTAGAAGTGAACGGGTACAGTTCCATTAAGGAGACAGACACGATCCTAGATGGTATTAGAAGTGCGGTCTCATTACTTGAACCATCTCAACATGACAGATCAAATATGGGCATATTGTCTACTTTGTGATAATTATTATTTTAAATATTTTTCACTAATTGTGGATGGAAGCTGCTTCTAGATACTCCATATTGAGTTTCCCGTCAAATAAATAACTAGTTGTAATAGTCGTTTGGAAATTCAGATACTGAAATGCCAGTAATTTAATGGATAAGAAATACTATTTATGAATTCGCTCAGACAACAATAGTCTACAGCAAAATGAATACGGATCACAGCATGCAGTGGCATTGAATTTCCTGCAAGCAGCAGAGAGCATTTACTGAGATCCGTTAAGCAAAATATGTCGAGTTTCGCCATATAGAGACTCAGACTCATTGTGGTGAATGGTTGACAGCTTAATACAAACAAATGTGTTTTACAGACCTGTACGGAGCTACGCAACATGTGGCTGTTTAAGACATGTTGGTTAGTTTGTGTTTCGGATGTTATTTTGCGAAATCACTTTGTGACAGATATGATACCTATGATAATACCAAGGGTACGTTGTAGCATCATACCATGTGCTAGTGATAACATGTGTCTCGGTACTTAACCCATTGACCATGAATGGAACGATAAATATGAACAAATAATTAAGAAATCACGTGCAGAATAATCCGTAACTAAATTTATTGTGAGCGTTAGCTGGTCATGGGAGCCATGGTTTCATGTCTGATTAATCTAAAATTAAACAACATCCGATCTTTAACATGTTTGACCATTTTGAATCTGGACCTTCAATATGCTTACTATTAAAAAGAGCTCAGAGTGGTGGAGCAAAGTTTGTGTCAGTTGCATTTATTCTTTAGTTCACACAAAACTAACATTTGACGATTATTCATCCAATTAAAGTCGTAAAGCATTAGTTTCATTGTTTAACCGGTAGGTTTAGGGGCTACCATTAATGTGTTCCATCACGAATAATGGGATGGCGAGGTGGATGGGTGGGTGGAGGGAGGGAGGGAGGGAGGGTGTGTGGCGAGAGGACTGAGAGAGAAAGGCAAAGGTGGAATAGGTAATTGCTATTCCACATTCTGCAAAACAATTAATCTGAAATATTCACTAGGTATCGCACTGGCTCTGACTTACAGATCCACTGGCTTCCTTTTAGTGCTGAACTAACATAATCTAATAATAACACTTTTTGTGTACAAAGGATAATTCTGCATTATTTTAATACCAGTCAGAGGGGTCATATCTCTTTCCAAGAAAATCATTAATATTCAATGGGGATCTGCCTCTGTGGTGTGCCTTTCAAGCAAACAACAAATTGGCAATTCCTTTCTAGACATCTGAACGATGGAATAAATCTGTAAGTATGATGAATAACGTGTATCTTTGCTCCAACTCAATCACTAATCTGTATTAAGGCAGGTTTAAAACTCTTACAATACATGACGATGAAACAGGCATACCGATGCGAGTTTGACAAATTACAAGATATCCCATTCTTTTAAATCTTGTACCAATGGTACCAGTCACACAAATTCTTCTCAGCGGTTTCTTCTGTGCTGTTGGAGAACTGAAAGGCATATACTAAGAGTTCGTCGACACATTGATGTTCAAGAAACATCAATGATCCAAAATAAATTGGCCAAGCAGTTGAGTTTGAAAACATGATGGAGTCATGGAATGATTAATATCTCGCTCGACCCCACTCCCACTCCAACAAGATAATTTAATATTATACAATTATTTAGCGTGAATTGCAATTATAAGCTTGGTGACATGTCACATTGAAGTCATGAAAATGTATTTACTTTACTTCAAATTAAAGTTGACCATCCAGCTTTAAGATAATATAAATTGTATGTTCAGCTTTAAGTTAATTTCAAATACTTGGCATATGTTAATGTTACTGGCTATTTAGCCTAGTATTATTTGAGCTGTGCTGCATTAATATGTTAATCTAGTTTCCTCAACGTATCTTCCTCAGTACTGAACTCATTGTATTTTAACCGCGCTCATTCTGGAACGAGGGGTCAAATCAGATTTCGCTGGTTTGTTAATTTCTCTTGTTATGCTAATTAATCTGCGAGGAAAGCTGTCCTGTTAATTTATTTTGTTATGTAGATTCATCTGCTTGGAGTGTTGGGTTTTATTCCTTCATGAAAAGCTCCATTCATATGCAAATTCCTTTTATATGCAAATTGTGTTCTGTTGATAGTTCCGTCATGAACATTTGGTTTATATTCATATTTAATCAAGGTTCATTTATATATAAGTTTATTTATATGTAAGTTCTACGGCATTGTAGTTTGCCATCTTTACCACAATCGTCAATTGGTGGCATTGCTGTTAAATTAGAGTCCCTCATTCTCTTGCTGAGAGTTTGATTAATGGTAATCTGATTTGTTGTGCAATTTTGTTCAACTTGCATATCCTGTAGTTGACCAAGCCCCAGGTAAGTTTCTGTCTAGTTAATGTTATTATAATACACAAAACAGTTTTCGTTGTGAACTGTGGTTACTAATATGATACCCTTACCCTGTTATTACTGTATTATTGTTATTATCTTGGTATATATCTACTGCTGAACCATGTGCACACCTATGGATTTATATTGGTCTAATTACGAATATTGTCCAGTAACTTAGGTGTGATAGCCTTTAAATCTTCGCCTAGTATTAGTACATTTGCAGATACAGAGGTTCTACATATTGCTCAGAAAAGCATTATTTTATCAACCCCTCTTATGTCAACTTAACACTTTAATGGTCAAACTGACCAAAACAACTTTGTGTTCAGACATGGCTATTTGAAAGGCCTAGAGAAGAGTATTTTTGAATATTTACCACGCCAGTCAGTCTAGTGGTAAGTTTTCAAAAATACTCTTCTCTATTTTCTTGGCCTGGCGATAGACACTGGCTAAGTAATAATCTTAATCTTGAAAAATATTGGCCATCAAAATGCTTAATTAATATATCAAGTAGTATTTTGAGCGCTTTGAGGTGCTGTTGACACAAGAGGGGTTAATGTCTTTACTGTTTTCTGTATGAGATTAGGAAAACATGGCATGTTATACTAGCCATGCTTGGTTATTATTGCTGTATACTAAGCACTGATAATATGGCAGATCACTTCCCGTTGTATCGGTACTACCAGGCATGTCATGACTAGGCCATGGATACAAGTCAGATTTTGGGGATAACATCTATGCCTTTACATTCTGGGGATCCAGGTGTTGGATCACTATGTACAGAGTGTCCTTAACTTCAGATGCCTTTATCACAAGAGACCAACAGACTTGCTAAGTGATAGTTCTCATAGTACACGCACACACGGTCGCCATCGCACGCACGCACACATAATGATTTAGTTATTGATTGATTTATTTGTTTAAAATATTTTTTTTATTAACTCTTTGGTCTATTGCTTTTGGTGTTTGAAGATTCACATGGCCATCCGCTCTTCTTAACATTGACATTTAACATCTGCTTCTTGTAAGATTGATTTTTCAAACTGTGCTGAGAATGGGCATGCTCATTGTTGCCATATGCACAGTCCCACAGTCCCACAGGGAGTGATGGTTCCCACATCCTCAACTAAGGCGAACATTGCTAATACAAGAAGAATCTATCATATTTTGAAAGAACTGACTATCATGTTTCTTTCTGAGATAAACATTAATATTAAACCCATTATAAAATGCTCGCGTGCACCACTTTATTAAAGCCGCGATTTGTAATATCTATTCTAATAAAGAATCAATTTATATGACAGCGGATATGTGGACAAATTAAACACATGAACACACATCTATTCTATCGTGGTGCATTTACAATCAAATGTCACGGCCAGGTTCAAATACATATTTGTGAAGTGTTTCTATTTAGCCGTTTTAACATTTGAGATGCAATAACTGAAATGTAAAACACCTATACAGGAAAGCTGTTGAACATTTTGAAACTAATTTGACTGGAAATTGTTGTTGCTATGATATTCTTTACAGCATAAAATAACCTTAGTTTCTGGTCTGTGAGGGATAAAGGATTAACTAATTTATCCCTAAAATATGAATATATATCTATTTCAAGGCCACCAGTTCAGGAAGGAGTTGAATATCAGCTAGAGTCTCTGCAACTGAGTCGATTGCAGCTTAATCGTTGACTGGAAATCCATCTTCAGTTCCTGATTTTCAATTCACTCGAGACCTGCTTCCCTGGTAATACGTTTCATGCAAACAACAAATTGACAATTACACACTGTTGATTCCGTCAGCGATTCTTTGTTGCAGATCTGGGAGATGCTATATAGCTTTAATCATGGCGAATAACGTATCTATGCTGCGGCTCATTCACTATTATGCACTAACTCGGGTATTAACAATCCTGCATTATAGTGCGTCAAACTAGTCATAGCGACGCCAGTTTGATAAATTACCCGCCATTCAGTGAAGTATTACTGATCACAACAACATGGCTAGAAGGTTGAGTTAGAAAATGATGGAATGATCAATACCTCGTTGGACCTCACTTCTCACTTCCTCATCTCTGTCATGGCTTCTTGCCCACTCCAATCACCTTATGCTAATTATTCTCTCACTCACACTCTGGTGTCGTCAATTTGTTTCACTATTTATCCATCTGTCTGACAGAGACAGGCACACAGGCTGGCAGGCAGACATACAGGAATGCAGGCAGGTAGGTGGGCAGGCAGCCATGCAAGCAAGCAAGCAAGCAGTCGGGGAGACAGGCAGGCAGCAATCAGGCAGGCCGTCATGCAGACATGTATGCAGGGGAATGGGAGAGGGAGGGAGAGAGTGGGTGGGGGGGGGGTAGTGAGTGAGTGAGAGAGAGGGAGAGAGAGAGGTGGAAAGAAAGTGAGGTAGAAGAGATAATTGAAATCCACTGATCTTTCTGGACACCACTGAATTGATCTAGTGTAAGAATAATAAGATTTTGTGAAGAAGACATAAATCTGCAAGGCTGCGCAAGCATGTTTACTCTTTGTTCTTGGGGATTTTAAGAATGGGCCCTGATGTCTCTGCTCTTGTGTCACAGGCTAAGAGGTAATTTGCTCCCGAAGGGGGAAGTAACAGCGGAATCAGCGAGGGCTGAATCTTGCGATTAGGAGGACTAAATGATATGCATATTTCGTAGAAATTGTGACAGTTGAAACGGCCATGTCCACATTCCTATATAATGGCATGGGCGTAACGGATGATCCAACTTCGCTCAATTGGTAGTTTAGTATTTAAATCAGCAGAGCCGTAAGGCCGGATTAGGGGTAAGTGGAACCCTGTAGCAGTCGGGGGCTGGGCTGGTGGGTTGGGTGGTGTGTGTGTGGAGGTGGGTTGGGGGTGGGTGAGGGCGGTGGAAGGGGTGGGTTGGAGGTGGGGGTGGGTTGGAGGTGTGGGTGGTGCGTACGTGTTGGCGAGAATTTAATCTATGTTTACACATACATACCACGAGTCCGTGAGACAGTATAATAACTAGTCCGTCTAGGAAAAAATTTACCACAACACGAGGAATATACCGCAACCTATAAAATGATCAAACATTGTTAATAAACACGGTACAAGAAGAATCTATCATATTTGGAAGAACTGACTATCATGCTTCTTTCTGAGATAAACATTAATATTAAAACCAATTTGAAATGCTGGCGTGCACCACGTTATTAGAGCCGCGATTTGCAATATCTATTCTAATAAAGAATCAATTTATATGACAGCGGATATGTGGACAAATTAAACACATGAACACACATCTATTCTATCGTGATGCATTTACAATTAAATGTCATGGCCAGGTCCAAATACATATTTGTGAAGTATTTCTATTTAGCCATTTTAACATTTGAGATGCAATAACTGAAATGTAAAACACCTATACAGGAAAGCTGTTGAACATTTTGAAACTAATTTGACTGGTAATTGTTGTTGCTATCATATTCCTTACAGCATAAAATAACCTTAGTTTCTGGTCTGTGAGGGATAAAGGGTTAACTCATTTATCCCTAAAATATGAATATCTATCTATTTCACGGCCACCAGTTCAGGAAGGAGTTGAATATCAGCTAAAGTCGACTGCAGCTTAAACGTTGACTGGAAATCCATCTTCATTTCCTGATTTTCAATTCACTCGTGACCTGCTTCTATGGTGCTACGTTTCATGCAAACAACAAATTGACAATTACACACTGTTGATTCCGTCAGCGATTCTTTGTTGCAGATCTGGGAGATGCTATATAGCTTTAATCATGGCGAATAACGTATCTATGCTGCGGCTCATTCACTATTATGCACTAACTCGGGTATTAACAATCCTGCATTATAGTGCGTCAAACTAGTCGTAGCGACGCCAGTTTGATAAATTACCCGCCATTCAGTGAAGTATTACTGATCACAACAACATGGCTAGAAGGTTGAGTTAGAAAATGATGGTATGATCAATACCTCGTTGGACCTCACTTCTCACTTCTTCATCTCTGTCATGGCTTCTTGCCCACTCCAATCACCTTATGCTAATTATTCTCTCACTCACACTCTGGTGTCGTCAATTTGTCTCACTATTTCTCCATCTGTCAGACATAGACAGGCAGACAGGCCAGCAGGCAGACATACAGGAAGGCAGGCAGGTAGGCGGGCAGGCAGGCAGGCAGGCAGGCAGGCAGGCAGGCATGCAGGCAGGCAGGCAAGCAAGCGATCAGTCGGGGAGGCAGGCAGGCAGGCAGGCAGCAATCAGGCAGGTCGGCATGCAGACAGGTATGCAGGGGACTGCGAGATGGGGGGGTGGGTGGGTGGGGGAGTGTGTGAGTGAGTGAGAGAGAGAGAGAGAGGGGGAGAGAAAGAGAGAGATAGAGAGAGAGAGAGAGAGAGAGAGAGAGAGAGAGAAAGGTGGAAAGAAAGTGAGGTGGAAGAGATAATTGACGTCCATTGATCTTTCTGGACACCACTGAATTGATCTAATGTAAGAATAATAAGATTTTGTGAATAAGACATAAATCTGCAAGGCTGCGCGAGCATGTTTACTCTTTGTTCTTGGGGCTTTGAAGAATGGGCCCTGATGTCTCTGCTCTTGCATCCAGGCTAAGAGGTAATTTACTCACGGAGGGGGAAGTAACAGCGGAATCAGCGAGGGCTGAATCTTGCGATTAGGAGGACTAAATGATATGCATCTTTCGTAGAAATTATGACAGTTGAAACGGCCGTGTCCACATTCCTATATAATGGCATGGGCATAACGGATGATCCAACCCCGCTCAATTGGTAGTTTAGTATTTATATCAGCTGAGCCGTAAGGCCGGATTAGGGGTAAGTGGAACCCTGTAGCAGTCGGGGCTGGGCTGGTCGGTTGGGTGGTGTGTGTGCGGTGCTGGGTTTGGGGTGGGTGAGGGTGGTGGAAGGGTGAGTGTGGGTGGGTTGGGGTGGGTGGTGCATAGGTGTTGGCGAGAAATCTGTATGCCCTTAACGACCATTTACTGCATTTAGGCTCTTGAGACGGACTTTCAATTGCTGTCAATTTAATCTATGTTGACGCATACATACCACGAGTCCGTGAGACAGTATAATAACTAGTCCGTCTAGGAAAATATTAACCACAACACCAGGAATACACCGCAACCTATAAAATGATCAAACATTCTTAATAAACACGGTACGACTTAACACTAAACTAGATTTAGTAAAACCTTTACTTTAGTACAAAATAAACAAGCAGCAAAGTAGGGTGAGTATGCTTTAGAATGATATGTAGCCTGGGATAGCTAAAGTATTGTTTATGCTATTACAATAAGCGATATAGTCGACAAATGGACAACAAGACGTTGACATTATACATTCACCGTTCCTGTAAATCGATTGTCTTTCATATACTGTCAAAGCTGGTTCATCAGAAAGTTACTTAAATTACCTTGTAATCCATAAGTCTCTGGCCATGCAAACGGAAAATATACCTTTCCACGTTATCCCTCCATCATATGACGTCATGATCAAATACGTGACGTGTAGAATGCCGTCATCATGAATGCCGTCATAATGACGTGGATAAGTACGTCACGAACGCATATTTGAAAACGGACTATGTGTTGTTGTACGAATTGTATGTCTTTACTATTTAATAAATATTCTGTTGCCTATTATGTAACAAATTTGACTGGGGACTGTTGCTGCCATACGCAGCAATAGTACTCTATCAAATCAGTTACAAAATGTTCAACAGCCTACCTGTATAGTTTTCATGAAATTGATATTTAGGGCATTCGGGGATTGATCAATCGCAACACAGACATGTGTGGGTGGAGCTTAGCTAGATGTGGGTGTGGCATAACTAAAACTGGAAAGGTCAATCATAGTAGATATGAATGGGTTGAAGCTGAAACCCGAATTCTCCGCTCATGTTAACCCGCACTGCATCAATAATTGACATAAATGGAGGCAGCAGGCGAGCATTTAAAATAAAGTGGTGTATATAACGTGGGTGCTAAATGAATATAGCATACTCCTTAAATATGAGAATGGGTGGACTTAATCGGTCATTACAACATCCTATAATTCATAAATAATATTACGTGAACATACTCTCGATCCAAATTCATTGTACTGGATGTTGTAGATCGTAGACAGTAGCCATACATTCAGATTTCAATCATATAAGCAACATAGTCTCATCCATGTAAAGATATATAATGCATAGGCACATGTTTAGAAGAATGGAGGGGCCGGACTGAGATTATGTGGGGTGGGATGAGTGTAGTCGGGAGGTCTGCACCCCTAACCCATCCCTCCGGAAATGTCATTTTATCAATATATATATTTTTAAATGGATGGATGGATGGATGGCTGGGTAATGGATGGGTGGGGTTGGGGGTTGTATGAATGGATGGGTGGGTAGGTGGATGGATGGACGGGTGGTTGAATGGAAGGATGGATAAATGAATGAATACACACGCAGCGTTCTTCAGTGTGTTGCGAAGTATCATGGTCTAAAAAAATTTGGTTTGACTGCTGGAAGTTATATATCCGTACTATTTCATGTTCAGTTTCTTTAAAAAGTAGGTGATTTCAGATATTTTGTAAATGCTAACAATGTTTAATTATGTTGATATCGTGTCTCAATCAATGTAGCTTAGGCATGCCATAGTGGCGTGGTTTAGAAGGCTGTCACATCTAAAACTCAGTAATGGAGTTAAAGAGACGCACCAAATTAATAAACAATATTAGCGGCTTAATGACGGCTGCACATGTTACCTGAAAGCGTGCTTAATCTACATTGTTGTGGGCCCCTTCAAGCTATAGGACCCGGTGCAACTGTGCCTTTGCGTCATTGATAGTCTGACATTGAGGGGAGGGACCGGCGAAAGCTGAATCTGTTATGGTCGAGTGTGTTTGTGCGGCTGTAGCATTTGGTGAAGTTTATGAAGCAGTTGATACACAATTTCGCGCTGGGGATCCCCATCGACGTTTCCCGGATTAGAATTCAGTGATTTTATGGGACAATTGCTAACCAATGACCTGGTTGTTTGCCGCACAACAAATACTGCCTGAGTGAATTTGGGGGTGGGGTGGGGACGGTGCTCCTCCCGGATAAGTGTGATTGCTAGAAGCGTTGGTGGATATATTATTCATAATGTCCCCCAGTTCTGCGATTTGTGTGGCTTATTTGGCTAATTTATTATTGTAGGAGCCTTGCAACCCCCCCCCCCCCCCACACACACACATACATTGACTTCCACGGCTATTTCCGTGTCCTCTACCGCTATTTTGATTTTGTTTATTTTGGTTCACACTCTTAGTATTATTATTGGTAATATAAGTGTTTGGTTCATAAGGATGTTGGGTAAGGGGGACTGATTTCTATGGCGAGGACTATACTCCCTTCAACTTCACATAATCACTTTATACAATTTGAACACGTTAATTAGTGTATCAACACGCATAACACACACTACCGCAACACTTCTTGACCATATATTAATTTATGGCAATATTGAATCAGTTGAGTCAGGTGTTATGCACGCATATATGGAATATAGCGGCCATTCAACACCATACGTAGCTATAAAGATACCAATGCACATCAAAAGAACTTATAGACGAAATGTTTGGATATATAAAAAAGCCAATTTTGAAAGATTGAACAATTGAAATTTATGATACACCTTGGGTAGCTTTATTTGGGTCTTCTGATGATGTTAATGAAATGTGTGATCTATTTAACACTATTTCTAGATATGGTAACTGAATATATCACAGAGTAGTGAAAATTATGTAAGGTGACACATTTTGGTTTGACGGAGCCTTAAAGGGAATCACCAGACCGTCTATACTACTGTGTATAAAATGAATCTACAGACCGTAACGTTTTCAAAAATATAATTGTAAGATCTGTGCTCAAATTAGAAATATATATCTTCGTTATTTAAATATGTGGTACATGGGTTAAATTTCTATTCCCGGATGAAGGTGTATGACGTCATAAGTTGAACGTTTTTCTCGCTGTCATCCAACGCTATCGCAATAAAATTGCGAATTGCGCTTTTATAAGGGGATTCTCCTCAGCGGTTTTAGGAATATATAAACTATATTTGCGGAAATGCTGAGGAATATATACTAACAGTCCTTTGTCTGATTTCTCTGATGGTGCCAATTTTGACATTAAGGTTTGATCTTAAGGTAAATGAATGACGCGATAGTATAGGCAATTCAATAAAATTGCCACTATTGAATCAACGCTCTCACTGGGGCTACGGCAGATAAGGTTATTAAAATTTCATCTATTAATATGAGAGTTTAAATAGTTTGTACAAACATCCAGTCCATCTTTAGTTTATGTTTTCATACTAGCCTCACAATTTCCTGAGATTTTGTAATGTTAATGTAATTGGCAGGTATCTTCATAGAAAATGGCCATCTTAAGGTTCGGCAATTAATGTGTGAAAATAACAAATACATTCCATAAATTTGCGAAAGTGTGATACACGTCTTAATCTCTTCAATCTGTACATATAAACATGATGTCGATAGCTTATCACCGATAGAGATATCACCATCCAAATACATGCACTCCTGTCTTCAGAGTGCCGTTATTATGGTTCTTGTCGGATGGGATTCAACCTATGACGTCATAGGTTTAATTAACTCGCAGAAAATTATAGCAACATAGAGCTTTTTAACACCATTTTACTCGGATCTATATACAAATGTCGGGGGAAAGCTTTATACAGTAGCTTAAATGTGGGCTCTACAATAGAGCTGCGTGTTTTATGCAAACGATGGTAACCCTTCTTGTGTTCCCCTTTAAAGAGACCGTCCTAGGAAAAAGGCAAGACACAGCCAGCATGAAAATGAGTGGTGTAAATTCAAAAGACAATCTAATAAAGTTAATAATATGAAGAAGAATGCAAAGCAGGAATTCGTAGGATCAACTGATTTAATGTTTGATGAACTATCTATCCACTACCCACGTCCTTACTGGAAATTAGTTAAACAACGTATAAATGGCGGTATTCCAACACATATTCCTCCTCTAATATACAATGATAATGATCGTGCAAACTATGCTACCACGAACTTGGAAAAAGCAACATGTCTAAACAATTATTTCTCATCCATTTCAAACGTCGATGATACCTGACAAAAACCTAATAATATACTTTCCGACATCTCGATTCAGGAGTCCGAAATAATTGACGTCATTAAAAACACTGAAGTTAAACAAAGTCTCTGACAGTCCTGAGATAAATCATAAAGTGCTCAAAGAAATGATGCACACCATAGCATTTCCATTATGCCTGCTATTCACTAAATCTATCGAAAGTAGCCTATTTCCCGATGTATGAAAAACAGCCACCACGTTCTCATTATTTAAGAAATGCGATCGGGAATTACTGTAAAATTATCAACCAATTTCGCTGATAAGTACTGTCGGAAAAACTGTTGGAAATTTTTTTTTTCAAAAGTGTTTATAATTACCTTATTGGGTATACTCCTCTATATAAATACCAATCTGGCTTCTGCCCTAGCTATTCAACTGTATTTCAACCTATTGAGTTGTACCACACCCTGTCAATATGCACTAAATGAACGCAAATCTTCATGCATAATACTTTGCGAGATTTCGAAGGCATTTTACAGAGGCTGATATAGATAGAGGTCTGTTGTTTAAATTAGAGGAGCATGAGCTGGGAGGAAGTCTTCTTACATGGTTTAAGAGCTACTTGTCTTCAGGAAAGCTGTGCATCTCAGTTAATCAAGACAAATCTCCAATACGACAAATAGAAGCAGGTGTCCCCCAAGGCTCGGTACTCGGACCAGTCTTATTTGTAAATTATATAAATTATATCTCACGGAATATCGAGAGTATCTTAAGACCATACGCCGACGACACTGCATTATGTTGCTCCAGTGCATCAGCAATCGAAATAGAGAGAAAACTAAACAGTGACTTAAACGTAATTTCTGCATAGTCCAAACTATGGTTAGTCCTCTTCAATGCTATAAAACCATGAATCTAACTATACCAAATTCACATACTTTTATATCCGCAGATATCTTTTTAAATAATACATTATCATTATCAGTAAAATCCAGTAAGTATCTTGGCTTAACTATTTCAAACACGTTAAAATGGACTGCTCATATAGAGCAAATATCAATGAGAGCTGCAAAGATCTTAGCTACCATAAGGCAAATGAAGCATACTTTAAGCAGGAACACTTTATCCAAAATCTACACTGCATATTTACGCCCTGTGCTCGAATAAAGCAGTGGGGTTTTGGATGGTTGCTCTCGGCGGGATTATGAAAGACTTGAAGTGCTTCAAAATGTAGCCATGAGAATAATAACTGGCTTGTCAAAGTATACACCTTTAGAAATCCATTATAAAGAGAGTGGCATAATTCCATTATACGAGCGTCGTAAGCAAAAGAAATTTATATTATTCTATAAGATCGTACACAAAGATTTCCCCGATTATATAACAGATATCATTCCTAGAAGAGTAGGTGATGTCACAGACCATAATCTTAGAAATTCAGAAGATTTTATTCCACCGTGCCACCATCTTGAAATATTTAAAAACTTTTTCATACCCAATGTTAATCAATTGTGGAATAACCTAGATAAAACACTAACGTCAGCTACCTCATTTCGGGTTTCAAAACAAATCTTACAAAAACTTATCAAAACGTGCAAGACCAATTCACCACATACTATTCATTTGGTAAAAGACGCAAAAATATCATAACATGCAAACTAAGAAATAATTGCAGTCAATTAATTCCTTAAACACACCCAACTGCTCTTATTGGGAAAGCCCGGAAACCTCTTATCATTAATTTTTTGAATGTCCAAAATGGGCAAATGAAACACGATTTATTTGATTCCCTTTATGAAATTACCCCAGATATTACCCTGGACATTTTCTTGCATGGAAGTAATACATTTTCTACTAAAATTGATGCAGATTTAGTAAGAAAAGTACATAACTTTATAAGAAAAACAAATAGGTTTTAACATTATTGAAAGTATAATCTGTCTATCTATAAAATGGTCAAATGATAATATTATGTACTTGTGTATGTATGGTACACCTGGCAAAAGGTGATCACTAAAACATATTCTTACCTAATGCATTTTATCTCAAGTGAAATTATCCTTTGCGGACAGAATGTGGCAGTTCCTTACGGGTCACTGGCATATGCCCGCAGGGTTTGGTGACCCACAGGGGTTGGTAATCGCTGCAGGCAGGTTTGACTGTTGTAGCCCCCTGGGCATGCGTGCTGGTCCACTGGATGCTCCTGTTCTGTTGTAACGCTACTGCGCAGTATATCCGAACAGGGCTGCTGCTTAGCTGCAGATGTCAGGGTTGCGGATCCGGTATTGCACATTGCTGGATTGTACGAAAACAGGCTTCTAGAGTCGGTGGAACATTCACATTCCAGTGAGGTCGTGCGACCATCGCAGCGAAAGCTGAACCTCACGGTTTCGTCCTCGCTGTTGGTGTCATCGATCCGGTGGTCCCACAGCTCCATTTTACAGCCGGGACATAAGTAAATACATAAAATAATTGATATATGTAGCAGTCAAACAATCGTATTCGTTTACTGCTACCTGGAAGAAGTCTAGTACATGTGCCCAAGATGACAATTCATCATTGTGGGCCTCCTCAGAGGTAGCTCACAAAATAAGATCCATATGGCACCCCGCAAAGGAGGTTCCTAGCGAGGCTACTTAGAAAATTTAAAATAAACCAAATTAACCGCCACAAACATTATTTTGTTGCGAGAGGAAAGTGCCTCGCGCGGGCCTCCATCACAGGAAAATGCCTACAATGCCAAAGTGGAGGAAGAGAGATGGCAAAACGGGCCACTCTCTTGTTAAAGAATATTATACAAAAGAGTCAACCTAGTGAAGTTATATGTTTGTTATGAAGCGCACTGTTTTGCTTGACGATGGGGTGGATGATTTACGCGGAATTCAACACTGTGATCTTATGTAAGTTCCAAGATTCTGTGCTAGTAGTTGCCGCTTTATTTATGTGGTCCATCTGCTAATTTCTACCCTATCATTTAGTTTTTGGGTCCAAGTCTAGGTTTAGCCGCAAATGGCAATGTAAGCTTAACTGTTTTTGACATATAGGTCTGACGGGCGAGAATGTTCGGTGACCATGTGATCACCCTATGGAACATTCCCTTCAGTAGACAGCTTGCGGATATGCCATGAGGTAAAAGCTCCAGAATCATATAATGATCCTGTCACCGTCGCGTCATGCCCTCATATAACAGCACAAGGACAAGTAATAATACATAAACGTTGAAAAGAACATGTAAGTTTAGGGTGGGGACAGAGATGCAGCTATTCAACTATAGCGACCTCCCCAGTCACTTGTAGAGTTAGATGGAGAGCTGAATCCTTTCCATCACTAGTGTTTCGGGGACGGATCATTTCAGATCCGCACCCGTGGATCTAACATTTATGTGATGTTAGGGCTATGTAAAATCGCCCAGAGATGCACTGCAGGCCAGTAACTATATATATTTTCGCAGTGCTTCCTACTTTGGTGGGGTTTTCTAACTAACCAGTATCCGAAGATATGGGGTTGGGGTGTATGTGGTAATCGTCACTTTATTGATAGCCGCACTGGAACCAAATAGTTCCAGAGTCAACTCTAAATAACGTGACGGATGGAGGTCCAAAGAATTAATAAGCCCGAAATGCTGGTGGAGCATAGCTAGAGACAATTATTCATAAAACGGATGCCTTAAGGTATATGGTCAATTTATACAATCTAGCCGGTATGCGGTGTTGCATATACGCTAGTCCCGGAAAAGAGACTAACATGAAATGTCTCCTATCGAGTAATCGTCCCTACTACTGTAAACTTACCTTATCGAGATAGAACAGTCTAGGTTTAGTCGACCGCATGTCATGTTCACGTAATGAGAACATGAATAGCGACCTCAGTGAAAAATTGATGCTGTGTGGGGAACAAGGTGGTGCGGATGTTGTTGCTGTATAGTGTAGCCTAGTGATAATGCAGTCCAAGAGTTTTTATATAAAATAAACAAAACATAACATGGATGGCTACTGCCATATCACTAACTTTGAATAATTCGGTAATAGAAGGTCACTCGACCTGACAGTGTTCATGAGCACGAAAATAAGGATAATATATACATAATAATGTGGTCTCAAGTGACTATTTGCCATCAGTACCTGTTACACAAAAGTAATACAATAATAATATAATAATAACAGAGCACCTATTAGTCAACAATACGGAAAGAGTTCTAGAGTCACAATAGTTGTAGCGTAACACAATCGGAACATGAGATGGCACAATACGGAAGTAGGCTGCCAGGAAAAACTGCAGGCATACTGCGGATGTCGCTCACTCTCAAGTATAGTGCCAAAGAACATTTGCGGGAGCTGATGGCTTGTAGATAGTCATGTCTACACAATAGTTATTAATTTAAATGGTGTTGTCAAAAGTTCCATACTGGTGCGGAAGTTGAAAGCTGCCATGTACTTCTTGAAGGGCTATGGATGAAGTTGATAATGCTGATGCATTCTGACGGCTCACAAGATGAGATGCATCGAACACACGATGTATCTGGCAGTGTTCCCCTAACTGCGGTCGAAAATGTAAAAAACCTTACACATGATGTGCGGATTGTTTTACACCACTGGTTGCGTGGTATGGCAGATCTGGCGAGTTATCACAGAGCACGTCACTCGCCCCACACACTGGACGACGAGCTACATCGGGGCTAAAAGGCCCATCCACATGAAAGGTCCCTTTGCGGAATTAGTGGCTTGGGCTATCTGACTTTAAATTCTTTATTGCCATGGGTGATTTCCTTCCAGGAGCTTTACAAAAACTGGTGGTTGTGGATGAAGTGGCGTGTTCCCCAGAGACGACGAATACTGAAAACTGAAAGGCACCGCAGCAGCTGTTAGTATCTGCTGTAGTTAGCAGTACTATCGATTCGTCCTCTCAGACCAGGCTCCTCACCAACACCTGACTGCTGATGAATCAGATTTTTCGATCCGTTTTATACTGCCAGTGACGTTACAGCTGGAGTGACACAGCCAATCAACGAGCGCACTTCAGAGGCAGGGAAGCGGGTCACGTGACACTCTATCGTACCCATGCACTGAGAGCATGCATGCGCTAGGCCTATGGGTTCAATATTTCGAAAGAAATTTGCTGGCTCGTTTAGCCATAACTATGTCAATTCTTAACCGCTTTTAAAATAGTAAAGATTTACTCGCTTCATTCTGGTCATGATCGGCAAGAAAGCTGTAATTTAAAGTAATTACATGTACCAACTCGGTACAAAATATGATGCTATTTCTGCCCAACGCTAACACTCATTGTCCAGCGATCTCTGACGCCCACGCATGCGTGCTAGGCGATCTCCGGACTTCGTCGTTTTACGAACCTCTCACATACGGCTCCATACATGCACATCGTCCTATCCAGGGTAGAGGCGTGTTTGGAATGTACCCGGCCCGGCGGTTTCGTACGCAGACTGGCTGGGATGATCCGTACCTGACAGGTCGATTCACGCTATATCATACATTGCACTGGCCTGCTTGTGGTGAGTAGGATAACATTATTAATTGGTGTCTTAAATTTGACCTCGCTCTCTCTCTCTCTCTCTCTCTCTCTCTCTCTCTCTCTCTCTCTCTCTCTCTCTCTCTCTCTCTCTCTCTCTCTCTCTCTCTCTCTCTCTCTCTCTCTCTCTCTCTCTCTCTCTCTCTGATCCTCTCATTCTGATTTATGTAAATATAAATATAAATTGTGTTAATGGGTTAAATGAAAGTGTCAACGTGCATAGATTGACACACCTCCTCATCAAGAGTTTGGTTGAGTTATTAAGTGGCATGGCCCGCTAATCTGGGAAGCCTCTCGTTTGCATCCTGATGTAATGCGGGGAGCACACCTCTACTAGTCTCCACGTTGACCACATTACCAAATCGCTCGCTCAGTGCTGTGCATAGAGAATAAAATGAAGGAGGTGTAGTTGATCTCATATCAGTTATTTGTTCTCCAAGGGGGAAGACTATCATATTTGGGAAACTTTCATGCTTTAGTTCTATTTGATGTCATTGTTAGTGGTGGAAAATCCCCTTACATTCCCAAAAGGTCTGCTAGGCTCCATCGGATAAGGGATGCCATATGTTTCACGTAGAGGAGAATATTCCACATCACTGCAATGGTGATTATGATGTGGATAATGATCAGAAGTAAATTGTCTGTCAAATGCTACATGTGGATGTTCTTCCGGTGAAGAATTCTGAGATGTTCTCTGAAGTAACGGAAAATTATTTTCTAACAAATCTGTCCATACATCTTGTCACATACATGTAAGTGTGTGATTTGTAGGACATATGTGCATGTCCTCTGGCATATCTACTTGCTCGAACTTGATTTCGAAAGTTTTCATCTACGTGATAACGTTTACTATCTTCTAATTCATATCTGAGATTCTTTATTTACGTTATGGTTATTACTGTTATTATAGTAACTGTTAGGCTGACCTGGACGTGCCACCCCGTCTCTATATCTGGATTGATGCTCCACTTGAGTATCAGTATATGGGTTCTCGTCCCTTTCGGAATGGGATCTCATTGAGGTCAGAGGTCTACCATTGGGAGGTCTGTTTAGTTGGTGAATGATATTTGTACCGCGATGTATAAGCGCCTCCATGCCCCACATCGGTCGCCAGCTGTAGTGCGCTGCCCCACGTCGCCCCTGCGTACGTCACGCGTCTGTCTCTCGCCGTAGGTACCTCACCACTATCCGAAGACAAAAATGACTCATGTGCTCCACATGCCATCCAATGGTCATGGGTGTATGGTCGACGGAATGACGTCGTTTGCGTGTGGCCGGGCGCGCGTTCGCCCCTCTAGTGTTTATATCGATAGGTGACGTCCGAGGCTATGCTACCATGCAAATACGTTGGTTAGACCACAGAAAATAAAACAGAGGGTAGCGGAAGTGATAACATCCCTTAGATTCCGAGGAGGTGGAGGAGAGTTCCACCCTATCGAAATGAGAAGAGTAAACACAATATTAAACAGTATAACAATTGTGCAATTTGGCCACCACCATTTATTATTTTATAGGATAATTACTGCGCCCCAAATGTAGCATGGACATATGAATTACTAGATAAGTGTTACAAATAGTTACTTACCATGTAGATGACATCCTACACTATTCATTCTAATATAAATTTATGATGGATGACATACCGGTGATTGACTGGAGGAGATCCTTTATCAAGGATATAGCACTAAATTCAACCAATTGCTTGTTATTTAGTAGATGTGGAATTTCTCAGTTATTTGTGACAATTGGAATAATGTGATAACAAAATAGAGCATCCACAACTACTCTGCGGAATTTCCCAGGTTGAAACACATTGATTAGAATAGATTTTCGGACATTTTACGGAGGAGTTTGCTTATAGAATGATAGTAGTGGACATTGTCAAATTGTTTGATTATGAATTGCAATTTATAGTACAAGTATCACAGAGGGCTTTATCTAAGATATAGTCACTACAATGTATTGAAGATAGCAACAATACCAACTAGCGCGGTGGAGAACATTCATTCTTTAGGACATATCATCCTACTATTGAAGATATCAACAATAGCAACTAGCGCATAGACACGGTGGAGAACATTAATTCTTTAGGACATAACACCCTACCATTGAAGATATTAACAATAGCGACTAGCGCATAGACACGGTGGAGAACATTAATTCTTTAGGACATAACACCCTAGTATTGAAGATATCAACAATAGCAACTAGCGCTGTCACACGGTGGAGAACATTAATTCTTTAGGACATAACACCCTACTATTGAAGATATCAACAATAGCAACTAGCGCAGTCACACGGTGGAGAACATTAATTCTTTAGGACATAACACCCTACCATTGCAGATATTAACAATAGCGACTAGCACATAGACACGGTGGAGAATATTAATTCTTTAGGACATAACACCCTACTATTGAAGATATCAACAATAGCAACTAACACAGTCACACGTGGAGAACATTAATTCTTTAGGACATAACACCCTACCATTGAAGATATTAACAATAGCGACTAGCGCATGCACACGGTGGAGAACATTAAATTCTTTAGGACATAACACCCTAGTATTGAAGATATCAACAATAGCAACTAGCGCTGTCACATGGTGGAGAACATTAATTCTTTAGGACATAACACACTAGTATTGAAGATATCAACAACATTCAAGGAATCTCTTTCTAGCTATTCTTCACTAATGGACCTTTCCGGTTTTAGCTATGCACCGCCATCTCTAGCTAAGCTCCACCCACACCTCGCTCGTGTTAGGATCGATCGATCTCTGAACTCTGACTATCAATTTCCAGAAAGCTATGCATGTAAGCTATTGAATATTTTGGAACTACTAAAAATGGAAAGTCCATCGTTAGTACAGTAGAAACTTATGCACTAAGCCCATCACATGGACCTCCTAACACTGAGAAAGAAATGCAACCCTGTGCAACCTTGGGGAAACATATTTTTTTGACATAAATCCAAGATGGCCGCCGAAATAGGCAAAAGACAACACGGTCATATCTTATCTAATAATAGGCTGATTCTGATGAATTTGGTATGCATTATGATAGTTTAGCACATGCCCGACCAATTAGAGAGGTTTTCATTATCATCTAAGGTCAACTTCGTAAGCTAAAGGTCAAGGTCATGGGTTTTTGGCCTAAAATGGCACTAATTTGCAAATAAACCTGGCCTTGGAGCCATGTAGTTCATGTTGTGTTAAAATAAATGCCTCCTTTTGTCCCCATGATTTCAAGTCCAAGCCCAGAAGTTCAAGGTCATGGTAGCTAAGTGCCACACAGTGTGTATATTGTTAAATTAATAAAGGCGAGTCTGTTAATATCAACATTCTATGGCACACATTTCGAGATCAACTCTGAGTTTATTCAATACGTTTCGATTTCAAGAGTGAATGACTGTTTTTCTAAGAAGATAGCGTAATATGATGTTCCTGATAAAAACCTGATTGACAATGCTGCATATGCCATCAAGAAGGAGATTAGAGAGACAGAACAAGTAGCATAAATGATATTTATCTACCATAACTGATCATAAACCATCGATAAATCTGAGTGAAGATAAAGAAAAGGATGTCTAATTTCAGTGTGTCATTTACAGGATGGCCACAGATATTTAAAAAATTGAATTCAACGTTTTCAAGGATTTTTGAGGTCAACACAAATATTTTTTAGGGGTAATTTTAATTTCTGGCCTCTTTTACACCACCCTCTAGCCCCACTTCCTCCCACATAATTCTTTATTATCACATTTTAATTGCAACATATTAGAAACAGATTACAAGGCATAAATAATTAATGTTTTTGAAATTTGTTTTAAAGCATGACTGTTTTACTTGGTCTGCCATAGCCGCGAGACTTTGAATATGACAAATTTAAGGGCGTTTCAAGGAAATGCTAAATTCTGCCTAAATTCAAGGAACCTTCAAGGCCTTGAAAATGAAATATATTTTCTAAGGATTTTCAAGGCTGTGGGAATGCAAACGGTTGATTAGAAATCATTTATATCACACAGTTAGCCAGAGGTTTATATATATATATATATATATATATATATATATATATATATATATATATATATATATATATATATATATATATATATATATATATTGATCGACTAGATCATGCGTTTTGCTAGATGTACTTCATCTTTTTGTTTGAGCTCCACCGTATGACCAAGTTATGGCAGTTGAAACCTTAGCTGCAGTTAGCCGATCTCCAGGCGTCATATAAAATGGCAATGCAGGTTGGTTTCATCAATGGGTTGTAGATACTTTTGACTACAATGAGGATGCTCTTACTGATCATAATTCCACAAATGTGATGGGTATCATAACATGTCAGACACCTCATGCCAATGATGAAGACGTAACTGCCATTAAGTGCATGAGTATTTCTGCCGCAGGGATAATATGTACTGTTGATTTTAGTGATATAATCAGGTCTTGCAAACCTCCACTAAAATCTCTTATAACAGAGGTCAGGTTTGAGCGAATAGTTCTAGAATATATGGATGTAAAGAGGTTTCCGTGTTTGGCCGCTCTGGCTAATTTTGAGTCCAAATCTACCAACCTGGCAGGGTTTCATGTCTAATGTGAGTACTGAGCATTATGTTGCGACTTCAGTTATATTTAATGCAATGGGCTTCTTAATCCAGAAATAGATGAGGCTGTTTATAATATTACACAGAAATTTGTTTGTTTTAAAGCACTTTCAGCAGGCATGTGTTGTGTGGTGGTAATGCTGGGCCCATCTCCCTCCCTAAAAGCACACAAATTAAAGACAGGTAAACCACATGAGTTTAAAACCCAATTCATTCATCTTGAAGGTTTTCAACAGCTAGTGTCCTTCCTACGAGCTTGTCGTAAAAAATCATGGAATGTAGAGTTTTGGAAGAAACATAGGCCAAAGTACATGCAAGACAGTAATTCCCGAAGATCGTGGAAGGGTAAGCATACACATACACTTCTACTTACAGCTCTGCGTGTTGCAATAATGCAACCAATGCTCCAGTTAACATACAGCGATGGGAAACTTAAATGTGAAGACGATTACAGCAGTAGTCTGGTAAAAGATATGAACTATGATTCATCATTTGAAACACAGCAGAAACATCAGATACATTTTATACTGCAAGGTATATTATAATCAGATAAACAACCTCACAATGTCGACAACGAAATGTTTTCAAAGCTTAAAGATCTTTGTACAAGACTGTCATGACTGTTGCATTGTGACCAGGGACTAGAAACAGATTCTGAATATATTCTACAAGATGACTTCTAGATATCAGAATATGAGAACAGAACAACTTTGGCTAATGTTTATGATATTTGTTTCTACAATGCGCATGCTTATTAGAGCTGAAGGAACAGGAAATTGACCTGAAGGAACAGGAAATTAGGCATTGTATATTAAATTAACACATGATATGCTGCCATTTCTCGCTACATCAAACCATACAACTATAACAAGTGCTGTCGTCTGTATCTGCAAGATTGTCAAGCCACACAATGATCAAACTACGGCTTTATGAATGGATTGTTTGCTGTGCATCGGATTGAAAACCTCTTTTGGTGTGGAAAATGGACGGATAACACAGAGAAGATACAAATACTATATGGCTCCACTTTGTAGCATGGTATGCAGATATTATCCATACTCTCACTGATAGATATACTGGTGTATGGTCTGAACAGCATAGAGAAATAACAGCTGGTCACATCTACATCGACTATGGTGATTTGAATACACTCATAGCATTTATGAGGAGTCATAAATCCATTTATAAATGATACGATTCACAGTTGAAGAATATTGCAACATGTGTTATTGTTGATCAGCATGTTAATGCCGATGGTGCTAAAACTATTGGACATAAAATCCATAAATAAATCACAGGCATGAAATATAGTGATGTCTTGTTGAAAAGTCCAACCAAGCAACACCATTTGCAGTGATGAGAAGTCCCTCAAGTTAGAAAGTGGTAAAAACATATGCAAGGCATCTGCAGAAATCTACCAACGATTATTGTCTATTACATATGCAGGTTGATCTAAATGATAAGACTGCATTTGGTTATGACTTCGCAACTGTATAATCTGCTCTATTCCATGAATATTTAAAAATTACAAAGAGACGAAAATCTCTCTTAGCTCAAAATAGATCCAACAATCTTATGTACAGACATTGTTGTGTCGAAGTTGCATCGAAGTTGTTTATGTGTGTGTCATTCTACATTGAATATCATTAGAGACAGTTTGTTCATCTTATTTGGGTTATGTAACCATTAAGTACATGTATCTTCAGATGTGTTTGATAGCTACGGAGGGACTACATCAAGAACTTAACATACTTGTGAAGAGTGGCACGCTTGTTCCTGTAAATAAAGAAAGTTTTTTGTCCAACAATTGAGATAAACACCCTTTCATTGAATTACTGGCAAATTATCTGACTGAAGGTCTCTCATTATCAATCGACCATGTAGGTGATTGAATTACTACGTAGGTGGGAGATCATTTTTACATTCTTATCCCACTTGATCGATGCCCACCGGGGGCATACAATGAAGTTGATGTATCCAATGGCTTTCCTTTGCCTTTCTCCAAACTGTGGAGTTCTCGTCAACAGGGTCTGATGATATCGTATATGTTTGTGGAAGTTGATGATAGAGTTTAAGTGCTCTTACATTTTTTTCTTAAAGGTGCAGTTTGTTTCTCCCACATATTGTGGTTTTTCATCTTTTCCATGTAATGAGGTAGAGTATGTTCATTGACTGGGAATGTCCTGCAATTTCAACACTGTAAGTAAGATTGGTGTGGCTGCTTTGGACCCATTTGCTTTGGTCCATGATTTTGCAGAAATCACATTTGCCTTTCGGGAAAGATTTGAACATGTACTTATATGATGGTCTAATGTTATCCTGGTTAGGTAGACGGGTCCTGGCGATTTGGTCATTGATGCCTGCCCATCTCTACCACAGAGTGGACAAGAACAATCTAGGGATAAAGACAAGCCCGGTTGGGCCAACATTTCCCAACAATTTAAACCAATATTCAGCGAGAAACTGTTTTCATCATCATTTCCTATGAGAGCGAAAACACCCACCTCCAACAAGTGCTCTGATGATGTCTACAGTAAGGACAGAAACGTCACAAAGTCTGAACCACCAGGAAGCTCTGACCCAGTCTAAAGCATTCAGTCCAAAGGTTTGGAAAACCAAGCTTATTTTCTCACATTTGGATCCATTTCCTTTCACATGCGGGTTGCTAACTATGTTCCTTCAAACCAGGAACCGTATATACAGCAGAAAAAAACCATTAAAAATAATCCCCGTCATAAAGTTTCGGATGATCGTCTGCTCTGGACCAATCAAAATCATTAGCAGGCTATCAGATGACATTTTCAAAACCAATCAGCTCCTGATTTTGCTATAAAAAGGACCGATGCAACAGTGTTGGCCCATTCAGCCATTCTGTCTACAAACCTGTAGAAGATGTTAAGCTAATTGTCGCATACATAGTTATTACAGCCCATGTATGTGATGAAGATGATGCGGATATTGTTATTGTTCGTAGGGCCATAGAATTTTCCAATATCCATACTACTTTAAAGCTAACTTCTGATAACACTTCATTTATTAGACATCACAAAACAATTTTAAAGCATTAAATTCGATACATGTACACATTAACTCATGTACAGCATGATACATTAACAGACCTCTAGCATTTTACTCAAATAATAACGAGTTCCTTTGATGTCCTCAAAATCAACTTTCCCCAAGGTCGCACAGAGTTGCATTTTATGTACAGTTAGAGGACACACATATGTTGATGTTAAAGCAAAAATTTGTTTATTATACTAAATGTATGGATTCGGCTAAAATCGTGTTGATTTCTACTGTACTACGTGGTGATTATCGCGAATCTATGTTGCAGCTCACTGACTATTCTGTATTAATTCACGTCTACATAATCTTGCAATACAGTCCGCTTAGCAAGTCACGACGACGCCAGTTTGACAAACTACCCTGTCTAATGGCTACCATAAAACTGCAAAATATGCTATTGTTCTTAAATCTGGTACCAATGACACCAGGCACATACATTCTTCTTAGCAGGTCATGCTGTGCTTCTGAGGAAGTAGAGGCCATAAATAAATTCTCTCCGTTCATCCTCTCTCCCATCCCCTTTCTCTCCTCTCTATAGCATACGTGCGCACGTACGCACTCAAGCACGAGGCAGTGAGAGGGAGAGATAGAGAGAGAGTGAGAAGGGCAGGGTGGGGTTGGACTTGTGGTAATGGTGGAGAAGCATGCGATCCTTAACAGATATTGACATATGGAGACCATAAAGATATATCTTAATTACGTTCAAAATAGCATCCAGGTATCTGTGTTTATTGCATTCTGAAAGACACCAGCCTTCTTTTAAATGATTTAGCACCATACCTAAGTTGTCCAATGCAACATACCAACCATTTCACCTGATTTCTAGACATTATCTTGCTTAATTAGGCCACTCATTTCTTCGACATATATTGAATTCACAGTGGCAACATTGCATTAATCAATTTTAGTCTATGGTCCAAGTTTGGATCACCTGGCTATCTGGAAGAGCTACATTTCAATGTTAAGATTTTAGATGAAACCGAAAGATTGTATTAGCCACACATCATCTGGACCACAGTTCCGTTTTTCCAAAGTTCATTATTAATTCAATTCTTCGGAAGTCTTTATACAAATATAGTGCCAGTACATATTTTATATCTCATTATAGTGACTGAGTATCTTATATCTAATTATAGTAGCTGCGTATTCTATATATTATTATAGTGACAGTGCGTATTCTATATATAATTCTAGTGACAGTGAATATTTTATATCTATTTATAATGGCAGTGTTTATTTTATATCTAATTATAATAACAGTGCGTATTTGATATCTAATTAATGTGACACTCCATATTTACATTACTTACAGATATATTGGTAAAATGGTCATAAATCACATTCGATAGCATTAGAAACATTATGATTACTCAAAATAATTGATATCTCGATTTTGTATACTAAGACACTTATTTTAATTTTCATGCTGATAATCGTGATAGAGTTTACAGGCTGATGTCAACCTTGTTATTACTCTCATGAGAATTAATCTGCGCGTGAGAACAGGCTCATTGTTATAGTCCGAACAATCCACAGTCCGCAATTATTATCTTGTAGAGTAGAATACATTTTTTAGTTATTCAATGAAATTATAGCAACTCCAATTCTTTTTCGGGACATCGTGGTGTTAATCTCGACAGTCCAATTACTGTAAGGAAAGTTTCCTTTTGGAGATGTTCAAGATTCGCCATATCTTATTTATCCATCCATCCATGCTAATATCTAATGAATCTGGAAAACATATTTATCCAATGACATATAATTATTATCTACAAGGATTATTGCTTTCTACCATAGTTAAGCTGGATACAATTTCACACCTGAGCTTCATATCGTGACATTTAGTCACGGGAACACACCATAGTTTGTCTCTAAATATCAAGTTAATGACATCTTATCAAATCTGATCAATTCTACCTGTTAAATTAGTTGCAAAATACTCAAGAGCTTAGCTGCATAGTTATCATGAAATTGGTATTCTGGGAATTCATGGTTCAATGAGTTCATGAAACCTGCCACTGCTCCGATATTAGGACTGCCCTATGAATGTTCAGTTGGGCGTTCATCCTTCTGCTGTTACTGTTGTCGTCGTCGTCGTCGTCGTCGTCGTCGTCGTCATCGTTCTTGTTGCTGTTTTCTTGTTGTTGCTATTGTTGCAGTTGTTGTTGCAGTTGTACATTTAGTTGTAGTTGTTACTGTTGCTTTTGCTGCTGCTGTTTGTGCTGCTGATGTTGTTGTTATTGTTGTTGTTGTTGTTGTTGTTGTTGTTCTTGGTGGTGGTGGTGGTGGTGGTGGGGGTGGTGGACGTGGTGGTGGTGGTGGTGGTTGTCGTTGTCATCATCTAAAATATGGAAGATGAGCGCTAATAAACCAACCTCGAAATGCTTATAATTTACGTTGAATGTGATACAAAATACATATCAAATTGAAAATTGTTAAATCTTCGACGCCTTATGAAATGCATTGATGATCGACCCTCTGCGAGAATAAAAATTATGACAGACAGCTGTTGGTCATGTGATATCCACTCATTCCTACTCTGTTATCGACAAATATCTGCCATTGTAATCGTTGGTATGGGAGTTGCGTATCACATTATAAGGATTGAATAGAAGCCATCGCAATCGTGAAGGCTTCTCTGATAATTAGTTATTCAACAAGAATCTGGCTAAGCCATGTATCATATCTTCAACATCTCCAATATGGATACCCTACAATATGCTCAGACATTATAGATACTGGTACTGAAACCTATTTACACATTCGTAAATGAAAGATAACACCTTTATTGACATTACTCCGTGTTGCAAAGCCAATACATCGATTGACCATCAGTCTAATGACAGAGTTGCTTTAACATTGTTGATGAACCCACTCCAGTTTCATTTGACATTTACTAGAATAAGGAAACGTCACCCCGATTGATACCTAGTCAATGCTGGCGTATAAATGGAAAGTTGCTGTGGCTGTGAACTTAATGAGGAATCTGGTAAATAGTTCAGTAAAATAGAATGCATTGGTGTTTATACTATATTACTTATAGAATCTTTTGAGCAGATATGCTTCTGATTATATAACGATGGAAGTATGGCTTCTATTATCATCTTCATGCGGCTGCATGTTTCCCAAGGAGAGATCCATAATATCATATTGAAAAACTTATGCTAAGTCATATATCATATCTTCAACATCTCCACATATGCTAGAATATGATCAGACACATTGTCTATACTACAAATACGTACTGCTACTGAGAGCTCTCTAGGCATTCGTAAATGAAAGATAATACCTTTGTTGACCTTCGTCTGTGGTGCAAAGCCAATACATCGATTGACCATCAGTCTAATGACTAAGTGGTGTCACATTTGTCGCTGAGCCCACAGCAGTTTTATTTGACAGTTAATAGAGTAAATAAAGGTTGCTCCAATTGACCTGCTGATCAATGCTGCCCTGCGATGGGAAAGTTGCTGTAGCCGTGGAATTATTGAGGAACCTGCTAAACACATTAGTGGCGACGATATTAAAGGCACATATTTGCATTTCAGCTATATTTCTTATAGGAACCTCTTAGCAGATAAGGTTCTAATATCGATGTAATAATGGCGAAACATCTATGGTTCATTAAGACTTTGCAGGTTTGGCTGAGAGAACATTGATGTAACATATTAGAAGAACATTTGTGAAGATTGTTGCTGCCTTAGACGTGGTCTAAACCTAATACCTTTCCATGTGATCACGCATTTCTGGATGCTCATGATAATACTGAACTAGAAAACGAGCTGTTGTTCTCTTCAACATTACATCTCTAGACATAGTAAATTAAAACTGAACGAAATCAGAAAAGGTGGTCACAATTAAAAATGAATGACACTGTGATTTTTTTTTGATGATCAGTTTATATGGAAATCTGATAGTGGCAGTCGTTTAAATTGAGAGATGGCCTATTGTGTTTAACAATGTAAACGTTATTGATAATGAATGAAAAGAAGCCATAGCACTATACTTGAAGATGCAATAGGAACATTTATGCTGCATCCACTACACAACTTCACTTAAATCTATGACTTGGACCCATTTGGTGTTCAAGATACAAACTTGTCCTTATAATGCCATGTTATCAAATTCAAGATTATGTCTAGCTATGGTGAACATTCATTCAGACACGTGGCACTCTGTGGAGTCATGCGCACTGTAGACCTGTTCGATAATCTATATTTCATCGATAGTCGATTGTTTTTTCCTGTTGATTATGTAATCAAGTGTAAAATAAAAATAATCGACATCGAGCAAAGAACGATTATTTATTTTAATCAGGCATAATTTAGTATTTAGTTTTGTAATACAGCTAATGCATCGGTGGTTTGATTGTTCTAGTAAAGTAGTTGTATACACATCTATTCCTGCCATTCAAGCCTGCACCTCCCCAGTCATCGTCCATGCACGCGAATGTTTATATAAGGCAGTGTTCTGACATTTTGTGAACAAATTAAAAAAATGAATTATTGCTTTTCATAGTAAGTTCGCAAAATTTCGATGCGAATTTTCACAAATTCTGCTGATTGTTTGGAACTATTTTGACATAAAGCTGTTGGTGGCGAAAGCAGCAACAACTTGCAGCCACATGATTGTCAACATATTAGACATTTCTAATGCTAGGAAATAGGTAAACGTCGTAGACAGGCACAACGGGCGAAATCTATATCATAATAAAGATTAAAATTATATAGCCATTGAGCCAAAAATGCCCAAAATTTACTTACTGTTTTTTGTAGTAATTTCACAGACTTTCAATACAAATTTTCATAAATTCTACCGATTGTTTTGGAACTAATTTTACCTAAGGCTGATGCTGCCTTAGGAAGCAACAACCCGCAATCAAATGATTTTCAAAATATTCAGCTTTTCCAGTGCTGGAAAATAGAGAAATATTCGTAGATAGGTGCTACAGGCAAGCTCTATATAATTTAAACTTAATCTATGTAATGTTAAAATTAAATTGGCGTCTTTTGACTGGATTGAAAATCTGGGCACATGCACCGGTTTCTTAAAACCATTACCCCGAGATGACAATGGATTCCAAATTGACTTCATTATACTTGCCGGGGTTGTTCCTCGTGCTAAGCCAATCAGAGGACTGGTTGATATTTGCCTTTCCTATTGAGCGTCTTGCTGTCTTTTTATAGGCCTACTTAGTTGAGGTAATGGTAACCTAACCCAATGATTACGTAAGCCCCTATAATTATATCCGTTTCCTAATTAAAACACTACTAACCAATTTACGAAATTACGTATTCTGTTATTTTTAATGAAAATCAGGCATTTTAGCGCACTGTTAGCGTACATGGATATAAAACAACAGACATTACCAAAAAGTGGAGGGAAACATAAGAAATTTGATGGACATATACTGATTAAAAGGCCACCAAACAGAAAAGGACACAATGTGATAAAACCCATCGGTACAACAAAATTGAATTTGGTCAAGCGGCAATGTGTGACCGTCATAATATCTATGGGATCAGTGAACTACTGCACCAAGACTGCCCACTTCAGGACCAGCACATAGGCAATGAAACCGCTCCTGGCAGAAACAATCATATCTAGGGAGAAGACATCAGCTACTGCAACATTATTGTCGACTGTGTTTACATCTGGCATATAAATTGTTGCATATGACAGCAACCGGCTCCCGTCAAATTAGATTTAAAATATTTAACAACTTTCCTATATAGTCGCCCTGAGGTTGAAATGGTAGAACTTAAACGGTTAAAGGGTCAAGGAGTTATGTATACACATTTGTGTATCTTACCAAGACTAACTCGCCTCCTTTCTCCAGTTCACATTGTGTGCAGATTATTTTCCAAGTTTCACAATCTGTTAATGGAGATACTCACAAAATGAGCCATGCCTGTCTAGATACTAGCATCCAGCAGATGTGCTGATAGTATCACAATAATTGACTAAAATAAATAAATTGTTCCTCTGTATGGAAATAGGGTATTCCTGCTGCACCATAAATACAGCATCAGTCGATCTCCATTTAGTTATATATGCTATTTTATCAAGGAATTTGGACCGTTGATCATTGACATATCACATACTCATTAAAAAGTAACTACAGAGAGGTTTGTGCCATCGAATCATTATCTAACTATTGCCGTTGAAAAGGTCATTCATATGACAGACACAACACTAAATAGAACATATGCACAACTAGCGGACTCTCCGGGGACATACTGAATCCCTCTGTCAGATATACTTTGCCCAGGTACATAGTGACCTCTTGGACTAGAGAGTCACAAAAGGATAGTTGTGGCAAATCCAGTGAAAATACCGTTTTGTATTTCAAGTCATGAGCAAACTGATTCTATATGTATATAGTTAGCTACACCGTGATATTGATAATATGTATTTGACTCTTTCTAGACAGTGACAATATGAATGGATGTTAATCCACATCCTTGTATTTAAGAAGTTTTGAATACACAGACAGATGAAAAATAAATTGCACAATATTTAAATGTCTTGGTCGGACTCGGAGGATTATTGTTCTGAGCTTGTTAACAAAGAGAGATATAGTCGAATAAAAAGTTATAACATGTTTCAAACATACTGGTGCCTCATGGAGATCTTGACGTCTGATTTGGCATACTCATAAAGGAGATATTTTACTATATGCCGAAATCACATTCATCTAATCACTCAGATCATGTTGTGAATATGAGCCGAGTTAATACCACACACAAACCCACGTCTCAGAATATCTTGCAGAGCAAATTGGGGTATGCTTCTTATGTGCTTTCAACACGTACCGGGATCATGGAATAAATACTAGTCTCCTTATTGTCTGGTTGTCCATACATCCCACGATGAGCTCGCCAACCAGAGGCACAATTCCACAATTTCAGACATTTCTTTTTTAAATTTGACGTCTTTGTGGGTTTAGTAGACCCATTCCTATCGTGATTTCCAGTCAAACAAAAGTGTGGATAAATGTTCTTCGAGTTCTGCTACGGGTCTCCGAAGTATTTCTTATTATCGTGAGAAATATATGCTATATCAGGGACAAATGTGTGTGCAATCTAAGCTGTCAATAACGTAAATAGATTTACATACATATCGTCAAACATCGATATGTATGTAAACATCAAACACTCAATTGTACCAATCTATCCTCACAGCAGTTGTTAATGGTATTACCGGTGGGAATCAGACATTACTTGTGACTGGCAACATCTTAGTTCAGATGCAAAACCCGTACATGTATCTGGTCACTGAAATATTGATTATATTCAACAACACCCAATCTATCGCTAATACAACAACAAACACATTAACAACATCAGTGCCTATCCAGGCTGAAAACACGATAACTAATACAGTTAAAAAGAAATGCATATGGACACTTCCCTTAGGAAATGATATCACACTACATGTCTTCATTAGAAGGATGCGCTAACTCACATAAAACATACATATTAAAAGCCAACCTCAGTAAACATGATCAACGAGCTTGGACAAAGATCCGGAGTTTTTCATCAAAGAGCCAACGTTTGACCCTTTGATGGACACACCATCTCACGACACCTATAGTTGCCTGAATCGCAAACTGGCATATGGACACGTAATGAAAGGAATAAATATTGTTAACAGTCTAAGTATAAATAGTGCAATAAAGGGAAACCAATTGCAACTCGTGATGTGCTTCTATGTATTGAGTAACCTGTCTCTATCTACTTCTCGATATCTAGAAACAAGCCGCTAACACATAACAGAGCAATCTACGGAGGCAGTGACAAACAATCTAAAATAATAATGCAATATGTAGACGAACACAATCTACAACGAATCTCATCCTCCCTCAATACCCCACCATTTGCTGTATGTTAGTCACCACAGATGGCACTTCCATGTCTAAGCACCTGATTGGATATTGTAGATATGGATTCTCAGGGCAAGTTAAAGCAATAAGAAAGCAGAAGCCTCTAAATAATTTTAAATTTAAAGGAGAACACATTCTACAAATAGAGGGCATATCATCAGGCATAAAATAGTCGCAAGTAGATATTCCATTATCTTCATGGAAGAATCAGAGCTTCTACAACATGAATCTAACAACGTATGTTATTATGCAAGATACATAGACAGCATATGCATGCTATTGGAGAAATGAGAAAACGCTCTAAAATATACTGAACAAGATTTGTCAGCAGGCTGGAAACAATGGATTTATATACCAAACCAGCAGATAGACATGGATACATACGGATAACATATAAAGAGATCCGTCCTTATTGCCAATTCCAATGGGTGATCATAATTTGTACCAAACAACATTACTTCGATAGAAATAGCCACACCATACACGCACGCACGCACGCACGCACGCACGCACACATACACACGCCGCGTGCACATACACTCGCACGCACACACGCACGCACGCACGCACGCACGCGCGCAAGTACACACATAGGAAAAATATAGTCAAACAGACGGGAAATAGAGACCAGACATTCTGTAACTATAGGAGGAGAAACGGTAAAATGCTAGACTTTCCATACTAAAATAACATGCTAAATACACGTGATAACGAGTGGCATGCTATTTTACTTCACCAAGCTATTCCTATTGAGGCCGAGTCTATAATGAGCCATGTGTCCTACAGCAGGAATTAAGCAAACAAGAAACAAGGAAAATCAGGTAAGAAAGTGCGTCTCAATAAACCCACAACATGATTACTAAAATTGGTATCGGCATATGTGGGTGAGGTATCCCCTTCAACTCCCTGTATTTAGTTTCTATGCTTAGAGTAAAAGCATCATCAGTCACAGTATTTTTGCCATTGACGTATCTTTGAAAAAATATGAAGACACAAAAACATTATCTACCCATGGGCTTTTCTTTAAATACTATAATGGAATGAATAGTTTTGACGTTGCATAAGTGAAATACATGCGTTTACCGTTCTATTTCCGATAAAAATGTCTTAATACGTTTATGGTTTTATATGGTGCGTTGCAGCCGCGATCGACTCCTAACTACTAAGATAGTTTTCACATTTATCTACAAGTAGCTTTATTTACAATTTCATGATTATATGATTGATGATTCATGTGTTGGGATTAGAGTTCTTATCATTTTCTTTTACATCTTGTCCAATAGTAAACATCTATAAAGATGTAAAATGCACAGCTCATTGAGAGAATTCACCTCCCTGGCTCCTATCCAGCCAGCCATCTCGCGAATGGCAGTGCTGATAGTGAGGAATGGATTTTCGATGTAACTCATGTAATTCTTAAATCGTTATTCGAATGAGCGATGCAAGTACTAGGTTATCTGCGTTACACAGAGAGCATCTAAACGACCCCTGCCAATTGATTAGTAATTTATCGAACTGGTAACCATTTCACGAGAAACGTACATCTTGTCCCACGCAATACGCAGGACGCCTTTGGGAAGCAAGATGCTTGATCGTTATATCCATAAACAACTCTTCTTACAGAAACACTGCATTAGGTGACCAATTGTTATTTTAAATGTTATTAACGGACAGTGTGTTCTTAGTGAGTGTATTGCTATGATCGAAAGTGTGGCTATTCTAGTAAGATCTGAGTGTAACATATATCTGATGTTACTACTAGCAGAATAGCGTCAATTGTATTTATTTACGGATAAGGGACACACATATATCCATGCCAGTCATTGGTGCGAATACACATGTGAATAAGCACCAGTATGTTATGACACATCCCGCCAACACATCGCATATAAAAGATGAAACAATTACAAATATTCTTAGTTCCTAGTATCATCATATACCGTCGTACTTTTCAGAACATGTAATTTATTTACACTCATTCAAAGAACATTGGTCCCTTTGCAACATTTATGTCTTCGGTCCTATTCCATACTACAATGACTTTATGTTGAAGGTCGAAGTGGTGTAGGCCATTTCCACAATTGGTGTGGCGTTTAATCTAGTTTGTATAGTGTATGATTGTCAGACCACGCACTACGGGATAATTATCTCAGTGGAATACCTACACTGAATCATTGGCCACTTACGAATATCTAGAAAGGGGTGAAAATTAGATAAACATTAATGATTCGATGATTAGTCCATGATCAGCCAATACTTATATTCGCACATTGTTTGGAATTGTCTGGGGGTATACTATTTCAAATCCGTGGAGGTGTATGATTTATGACATTGACAATGTGCATCTGAGTAATGTAGCTGCCGTGGTGGTGGGGGCGTGTGGGTTCACCGATTGCCGTTGTTGTTGCTACCGTTGGTCAGCCAGCCTCGGCGTTGGGGAGTGGTCGCCACGCATCTCTGGTGTCCACAAAAACCGACCTCCAGGTCCGGTGGAACAATCACGTTCCAGTGGGCTCGTGCAGCCATTGTTGTGAAAATTGAACACTACCGTATCGTCCCGGCTGTTCGTGTCCGGTTGTGTATAGCCGTCATCTCCAAGGTGGAGAGAACGGTGCTAGCACAATTTACTTACTTGATTATTAGTCCAGTCAATCTAGGCCAAAAATATTTTACCCCGGAACAACAGAATTTTTTTACCTCGCCCAGTGTATAGGGCGCCATCATGTACAACATATCAAAAGTCCTCCAAAATGCCAATAGGGGAAAGGGTAAAATTTGCATAATTATTACCAGATTTGGGCCATTTCACCTGAAAAATCCATTTTTCTTTATTTCATTAAAACCGGTATGTAATATATGTGTGACTGGGTATTTTTGGACTTTTTTTAGTAATAAATGAATCCGATTGACATATTCTCCACAAATTAAATGTATTGTGTTATGCCACTTGCATGAATTTACCTAATACTATCATTGATATTGATACAATACATATTATATTTTATTATGTCACGGTATTGTGTGTTTCTAAGCTAAGCTAAGATGAAATAGTATGGCATAGGTACGTGGTTTCTACTAATTTCATTTTGCATCAATTATCCAAGTCATCTTCCGCAATGAGCGTTATTGAATTCGATCAACTGAGACCCTTACAGTCTTCGCAGGCGGATGTGCAGCTGAGCCCATGTTTTCTACAGGTGCATCTCTTTGATTCACAGCCAGTTTTGCAGCTGCATCTAAATGAATACAGTAAATCGTCAGGTGCTGCCAGCATGTCAGTCTTAACAGGCAGCATTTGGTGGTTGAGAACTTTCCAGCCCCATTCTGTTGGATCCATATCTCCAGCATCTCCTCTCCAAACTTGAATTTGGTAGTACACGCGAAGACTGTGAAACTTTGCGGATGCGGGTGTTGGTGGTAAATCTCGTGCTTCAACATACTTGGAACTTTTTGCAACCTTCTCCCTGAATCGCTTGTACCGCAAAGCAACTAGACTATCCATTGAAGTGCCATTGTATAGAATAAGCATTGCCTTCTCACCTGCTTTTATCACGTCATCTTTATTCGCATTACTCATTGTAAACACTTCAGCAATTTGAGAGAGTTCTTTGCAGCACTGGATTTTGCTAAGGGATGCAGATTTTCCAATTCCATAAAGCCTAGATGTTGAGTCACAGCCAAGGATAGCATGGATAAATAACAGCTGTGAGCACAAAGAGAACCCGAGTTTTTCCTTTGCCATTTTGATATTCCACAGTCGGGGTTTCTTTGCATTTTGCTTTGGCTCTGGTCTGAAAAATAGCTGACAGCCATTCATATCAGTATGGTATAGAAGCAACACCAGTAGGTCGGTATCGTCTCCAACAAGAGCAGTATTTGTTGACTTTGAAGCCAAGATAGCCGTTTGCGTAATTAAGACATCAGCATCGCCGCTTGCCTTTATCGTTAAGCATCCAGCCTGTTCGAGAGATGAACTTAAGATTGATATGAACCGATGTTTGTTCTGCTTGTTACTAAGAAAATCAGGCTTACTCAGAGTTACAACTGTTTGCGGAGTCAGTACAACAGTTGCGCCTGATCCACGAGTTCGCCTCTTATGTGTTACATCTTTTATGTCTGGGCCTTGGTCATAACCATCAAAAACTACTGTGGCCTTTCCATATTTGCTTATGCAATATTTTACATATCTTTGACACACATTTGCAAATGTCTCTCCACGCTGCCATGGAACACGGTGTAATAGAGCTCCTCCATCAAGCACATAGTGGACAGAATCTGGAAGGACTGCATCTTCATTTTGAATTAATTTCCACAATGCATCAGCAAGTGCCGGCTTATTTGCTTCCCATGGAAGAGATGAATCATCTAAGAGTGCGGGCGGATGAGTGCACAACTCATACTCAAAATAAGATGCTGGATTCCCTTTTGATCCATTTGTAGCAGTTAAACTGAGTCTTTGAAATAGGAGTTGTGGATCAATTTGTACACATTCATCATCAATCTTGAGAGATGTTTTGGATGCTAAGGTAATAGCTTGTCTCTTTCTCTGGAACGAAATGCTTGATACACATTGGCCACACATCGAAATCGAATTAATAATTGATTCTCCAATATCTTTAGCATCGTCAACATTGACTGATTCATGTGCAGACAATCCACTAACAAGTCCTCTAAGAGAAGGGTCTGGTCCAAATGGATTCAGTTCACTAAGGATTTTGAGAATTTTGTATGTATCATCCATATCACGCTTTATTCGAGATTGTGTGGAATCTTTGTGTTGTTCACTTGAATCACAGTTTACCCCAGAGAGCTCTTGCATTGCATTACACACATCTGCACATGCGGGCATAGACAACAACCAAACAAGACGCTGAAGTTCTGTCATTCCACGACCTCGTGTTAGACCACCACTTGACTTTACACTTCTCATAAGGACCTGCTCAATAACTAGATCAGTAGATAACCCTGCCCAATACCTATCACTTCGATGAATGACATGATGACCATTGAGGAAGGTGGTGTGTATATCTGGATGACTTTCAGGTATTTCTAACATCTTTTGTAAATATACATATGCAGACTTGGCGTACAGATTATGCCCAGCGGCTGCAAAATATGGAAGCATCTCACGAACTGTCTGAAGGTGCATGTTCCAATCACCAGTTCGTTCTGCCTTAATGAATTTGCGCAGAATGTCAACCAACTCCATATACAAAAGCCAGAGTCGTGCAGTCCTCTTATCTTTCATGACCACCTTCTCTGAGTCTAGTTTGTCCTTGACATCATGTAATGCATTTTCCGAGGACAATCTTGTAGCTACATACGGATTTTTGATAATGTCATCATAGAGCTCTCCAACTTTAACCAGACTTTTATTTAGGGAACTTTCAATCGTTTCATGTCCTGCAACATTATCATCATTGTCAAACAATTCTTTTGAATGCATTGCAGCGGAATATTCTACTGTGTCAATTTCAGCATCTGCAATTGTAGGTAGCGGTAGGTTGTATGCATTTGCAATCAAGATTGTACTGAGAGAAGCAAAAACCATGAGGTGTCCTCGAACTGCTCGAGAAATTGCCTTTCCACTAAGAATGTGTTTGACAGCATTCTTAGTGTAGACTACCTCTAGAATAGGCGCAAGACCGCTTCCTGCCATTACGTGACCAATGCAGCCAAGGAAGCTCATCTCCATATGAAGACCTCCGTGTCTTAGAATAATTTGCTTTAATGGACTCCAGCTCGGCTCAATCTCTATGATAGTCATAGCTTTCCAAAATAAGGGCTGATCAAATGTAATCACGGATGCAACATGGTATCGGTTTGCCTGTTCACAAACATAAGACAAAGTGGAAAAGATGCAGGTCATGTTACTTGGCTCTAGATCTATCATCGGAAGGAAAATAACAGACGATTTACCTGGATAAACTCCTTGGTGAACAGTTTGCATCATGCCAGACCATGACTGTCTCCTTGAACGCAGAAACAAAGAGAAATCCCAGAGGATGTCAATGTCAGCTGTTGGGTCTGTTTGTTCCATCGCAGTTAACTCGTTAAAGGTCAATGGGAAGTTCCTGGTATGCTGAGACTCAAAGTTCCTGATACAGATCTTGCCAACTTGCTTGATGTCTTCAGATGTTACATTTATCCTTGGAATAAGTTTGCACGAAAGGTTTCCTGGTGTAACAGATGCAATGATTCCCATTCCATGAAATGTATTATGCCCATCTATTATGCAAATATTGTGATCCACATTGTCGGCAACAAACTGAATGAACTCGCCTGATAATGGCTGTGGTAGATCTCCACCATGAAGTGATGCACTGCGCTCAAACCTCTGTATCTCTGCGTATGAACATCCAAATCCGTGCTTGTACAAGGTGTCAACAATAAATCTAGATCCAAATTTATGGTGCATCTCACATGACAGCCCGAACTGCAAAGATGCCAAAATAACTCTAGGACGAGTTCCTTGCATAATAGCCTGTCCAACTGATGCCTGTTTCATTTCTGTGTCTTTTCCAGTAAACAAAATCCGCAATAATTCCCGCAGTGTCTCTGGTAAATAATTCAATGCCTTTACTGGGTCGCTCATTTGCTCCCTTGATGGATAGCTTTCAGATGATGTGCATGAATCAATTAACTTAATATCGTGTCTAAGCAGTTTGGCAGCTGTCTGGATGATTAGCATGCTCTCTGATTTGGAATCGTTTCTCTTCTGTTCCTTATAGAAGTCAGTCAAAATAGTAGATGCTTTAGAACGAAAGGTAACAACGTTTGGCTTACCATTCACAGTGCTAATACATATTTCATCGCCATAATTATCTTTTATTTTATCCTGCATGTATTTTGTACTGTATGCTTTATTCTCTTTATCATCGAGATACTCTTGCATTTTATTAACGAGGTCGTGCAGGGTCAGCTGCTCATCATCATTATTTTCAAGAAATGCCATTGTCGCACTAAATGCTCTTACTCTGTCCAAGTCTTCTGGCCTTCCATGTTTTTGGGATGAGCAAGATGAGTGCAGCTGAGGGATATTTTTCATGGTTCGAAAATTTACGCTGCAGCTTTGATGGTATACTGCATTGACAACGCATAAATCGGGGCGTGAAGGCAAGCCGCCCAGCTACAAGTTTGCCCCATTCGTCTTTTCTCTGCTCACAGGCCTCGGCGATACTACATTGAAAGTCATGAGTACTTACTGGATAAATATCATAGCCACGTTTCTTTCCATCTTGAATTTTTGCAGGGTATCCGCAAAGCAAACAATGTTCACTAAAATTGAATGTTGGACTTTCTGAACGGAGTGTTCGCATGGGTGGCGGAGATTGTTCAATTTTCTCTGCGTCATGGGCAATCCGCTTGGGATCAATGAACTCCCGTCAACATTTTACATGAACCCTCTGTCCTACTTCAGCTATGACATCGCTTTCACGGGCTCTGCTAGCATTGTTAATACCGTCACAGCCTTTAACTCGAAGCTTAACAGTTTGTGAGCCATTTTCTAGGCTCTGGTTACAAATAACGCATGTATCTAAATCCATGTCCATATTCTGATTGAATTGTATAGAAATTTATTCAAATTGTGAGATAAAAGTGAAAATTAAAATGCAATTTATTTTAGATAAAATTTTAAAAGCGAAAAACCAAATTAAACTTACTTTAAATAAAAAAATTTTAAATTACCCCAGCCCTATGCATACAACCATATTTAATCTGTGGTTTGGAGAATTTGTACAAGTGGTTCAAGGCAATATTGCCAATTGCTTATTTTCTTCCGTGACCATGAAATTCAGAGCTTTGACAACATTTCTACTTCGTTTATTTGCGGAATGAAGCAGGTAAGGGAAGTTTCATTATTCGGATAATGGCGGTAGCTAAATATGCGAATTTACCCACTTTCCCATCGAGTGATTTTGGAGGACTTTTGATATGCGACACCTGGCAGTCCCATGAATGCCGCAGAAAAGAAATAAATTCTGTTGCAATTTGTTCTAGGTTAATTTGTAGTTTTACTGGACTATATAGTACTAAACAATTTTTGTATGCTTGCCACTTACGAACCGTGTACGTAAAAACGAGAGTGGTATATACATTTGTATGTTACACACACACACACACACACACACACACACACACACACACACACGCACACACGCACACGCACACGCACACGCACACACACACACACATACGCACGCACTTACACGCGTGCGTGCGTGCGTGCGTGTGCGTGTGCGTGTGTGTGTGTAACAAATGTATATACCACTCTCGTTTTTACGTACACGGTTCGTAAGTGGCAAGCATACACAAATTGTTTAGTACTATAATCAAGTAAGTCAATTGTGCTAGCACCGTTCTCTTCACCTTGGAGATGAAGGCTATACACACCCGGACACGAACAGCCGGGCCGATACGGTAGTGTTCAATTTTCATTAGGAATATAGTGTCGATTCTACCCATGGTGCCGTTTATTAGCTGACAGCGTTCACAATGTATAACATTATGTACAATATTGTCTTAAAGCGGAGGTCGCATCCGACCTTACGGTGCCACTTAGGGCGGTACTTTATTTATTATTAATAATGGTACACTTAGGGCGGTACTTTATTTATTATTAATAATGGTATACATAACTAATATATGTCCCTATGTGTGGTGCACCTATTAGTCATCAGTGCAGTTTAAACGTCACATGTAGTCTTTGCACCGCTTTCTTTTGGTGTGAGTTGAGGGCCGATGTAGCTGCCGCCTGGGGAATTACTGCACGATGATGGCCGTAATGTTTCATACTTGAAAACAGTGAAGAATAAAACCAATTTCGGTGGCTAACAGGTCCTAATGCATAGCACATACTGAATAGTTCACCGTAATACCGTTATACTGTTTGTGCTTTAAGAGTGAGGGATGTGTCCATTGTGTAGAGACGGTAATTACATTTTATGTTGAATTATTTTCGTGGCACAAGACGTTCCATGCTGTTTAGCTCTTACAGCGCGTAAATCATTGTCATTGTCTGGACTATGATCGAAACATAAATTCAATGATGCTGGATACGTCCATTGTTTTCTACTACCGTTTCTGTAGTGGCACAGCAAGTTTGGCGAGACGTGAAAAACACCACCGTTCTTACATACGAATTTAGATTGTAATGACCCAGTCTTATACCGCAATGAAGGCACCACTGGTGACGGTGGTCAGAATAAAGAGCCTTCTTTTTAATGTAGGTTGTTACTCCTGTTGATCTAACAGGTGTGTACAAAACACTTGGTGCGGTGCAGAGCGTGGTTGTCCGGAGAGCGACTCTGCCTGTAATAAGCTGCGTTGATGTAGATTGCAGAACCCGAGCTCTACGCAGTAGGCAGATAGTGAGAATGCTCCCACTCGGACCGAGTCCGCCTCCCTTCTACGGGAGCTTGGCTTTGAGAGCAACTTTTATACTCAATTAGAGGCTGTGCCAGCCGGCTCAGCCAATCAGAGCGCACGCTTTGTACGAGGCCAGCTAGCTAGAGCAATAGTGCCTGGCTTTTACCAGATTATGTACACACGCTGACCCGATCATGTATACACTCTGGCGATATCTATACTTTGACTAGAGCTCTCAATAGTCATCTTAACTTTGCCATATCTTCGCCAGATCTGAACCGATTTAATTTCTGTTCAGTGTTTTAAATTCCTCGTTCAATTCTAATATTAATTCATACCAAAATCCTTGAGGACGGAGTTGCCATAATATGAGCAAGTATATACATAAGTTGCCAGTCTCCACGTCCTAATGCCTCACTGTTTGTTTGCCTCTCATGGCCGCGCATGCGCATAGGGCGATCTCACGGACTCTATTATTTTGTTCTCCTGCTGGAATGGCCATTTATGCACAGGCCGTATGTGGCCAGTGCAGGGGTGAGCATGGATTATCCCGGACCGGGCCGTCTCGTGTGCACCCGACGGTGATCAGAGTACACCACCCCTTCCCAGTTTGACACCTGTGCCGAACGATACAGCATTGCGGATCGCCGTCCACAGGGCTCCGCTGGACGTGAATTATAGACTTCTCGGGTAGGCTCATAACCAAGTGATGCGTGAGGCACGTATTCATGAATAGCAGGCACATAGACGCGCGAAAGAGCTTAGGGGGAAGGCATACTTTTTATTTTGATTTTTGACCTGGTTTTTATTTGTCCAGGCCGTTTTTCGGTTCTTTTTTGATTTTTGTTTTGGTTTTGATGCGGTGTGTGCACAACTTTATTTAAAGGATGTTTAAGCTTACAATAACGCGCGAGGACGCCCTCTTGATGATGGGTATTTCCCCCCGTCGGAGAACGCCCAGGCTCCAGCACACCGTATTTTTTAACAATATAACAGTAATATATACAATTATATTTTGAAACGGTTTATTTTAATATATACATTATTATAGTGCGGCCCTTTATCGAGAGTCCACACGAGTGGCTCTCATCACTCCTTTGATCCGCCCTGTAATACAGGAAGAAAGGTAATACGAAAAATGCTATAGTAATAAAAATCATATTATTGTGTGTCAGGCAGCTCTAGCGTTGTGCTAGAATGGCATGACCAACTCATACCTTTACTTTGCGGTGGGCCATATCGATACACCGCACACAGTGTGTTTGATGGCATAAGCACCGTGAAGTAGTATTTTTGAGGCATGACGGTATTATATATGGTCATGCAGGACAACCGTTGTCGGCCTGGGGACCGGGTTTCGATTTTATAAAAATAATAATACAATAATAAGGCATATCCGTCGCCACATGCTTAGCGGTACAGTTCCTACTTATTACATTTCGGCTATTTAAGTGATTACAGTAAAAGTCCAAAATCATCCCAGTGAGTTTGGGTCGCACAGTCTATCAAAACGGTCCGTTGGTGAACACAATTTACCCAAATGTCATGGCTTGGCAGAGCATCTTCGCCAGTCAAATGTGCTGGGTGAGCAGTTGGTGATGGTGCGGGTGATGTGGTGACTGCAGAAACGGCGAAGGTTGTTGCAACGGTGCTGCTGGTTCCCGATGTAAGATCTGGATTGGGTGCAGTGACCGGTGCGTTCTTCTGGCGTTTTGCTGCTAACAAAAATTGTCCAGCCGGCACCTGTAGAATTTTAAATATTTCCACCGGGTGCTTTATGCTCCATTTCTTTCCCACATATGGACTACACGGTTTGGTGGATTTTTGCAACATCGGGTTATTAGCCGTAATGGTGGAGATGGTGTTTGTGCACGGTGCCGTAGTCATTGCAAATTGTTCTAGCTGTACCATTGCTGGCACGGTATTAATGGTGTTAATAACTGCGCTTGATTGATTAAGTTGTCTGACCGTCCTAGATGGTGCAGAATATTTTAATTTTCTGTCTATCTTACGGGTGGTATGCTTCACTCGTGCCATGGATCGTGTTTCTATGGAGAGAGTTCATAACAGTGTTCTGATCCACAACCTTAGAGCAAGGACGGTCCAATCTTCGTGATCTTCACAAGGTTATAATAAAACAATGGTCACGTGGTGTCTGGATGCCAAGGCATACGTAATACCATAACGCACTGTGGTGTAAAGATAATTACATTGGTGGCAGAAGGCTCTTTGGCATAAATGGTCCCGTTTGAAATGAAGCTGTAGGTCGGCGTTTCTGAAAAATTCTTTCTGGCAAGGAACGGTACTGCTAGGTGCCCAAGGGCACCGAAATGGTTTGGTTTCTAATTGCGGAGGAGAAGTTAGTTCCTCGTCGGAGCTCTCCAACAACCATAGATCGTCTTCAATTGAGGGGTCCTAGCACTTCTATAGCAACTCGCTCCCAGGGTGCACTCTTTGTTTGTAATGATGCAAAGTGGTGCTGGCCAACAGCTTAGCATTGGCAGGGCACACATTTTGCCACCCATGCCTTTACTGTCGTGTATGCCTATCCAGTGGTATCTGGGTTTGCTTCGTCAGCTCGTTCTCTCTACGGCAAGGTGACCAGCATTGTCATGTAGCTGTTCCAATACCATGACTCGGTACCATTCTGGTATTACTATCTGGTTATTAAGGTATAAGACACCGTTATTTATTTGGCATTCCTCATACCTTTGATAGTAATATCTGGCCCTAGTGGATAAGGGACTAACGGATTCCTTGGAAGGGCGTATCCCTTCCTGGACCCAGGCATACACATCTCATGTATGCACGTCTGTAGATTACTCTTGAGCGAGTTTCACCACATCCCAGTCTGCACATCGGAGCTCTGGGAATGCGGGGAACGGTGATATGTCTTGTTGTATTATATTGGCCATGTCAGGTTCATCCTCGAGTCCTAACCTACTCAAGGCATCGACATTTCCATATGGTTTACCGGGTCTATGAACCACATTGAAGTCGTAGGTCTGCAGGGATTCCTGCCATCTCGCCACTTGGCCCTCATGATTCTGCAGGTTCTTGTGCCACCGTAGCGAGGCATGATCCAATGTAAAGGAGCGTCCGTACAGAAAATGTTTGTAGTGTTTGATGAAGTATACCGCTGCCAAGAGTTCTCTTTTAGTGGTTGCGTACCGCTTTTCAGTTTTGTGAAGTGTACAGGAACCATACCCTAGTACTTGTTCTGTTCCATCTTCGGTGATCCGTGATAGAACGGCGCCTATAGCATAATCAGATGCATCAGTATCCAAGATGATATCAAGGTTAGGGTTTGGATATGGTAGTATGTGTTCAGATGTCAAATCTTCCTTTAACACCTTAAAGGAAACTGCACACTCTGTTGTCCATTCAAATGGTCTATTCTTTTCGGTGATTTGGAATAAGAGTGTCGCGATCTCACTGAAATTGTATATGTACTGTCTATAGTACTGGCAGAGCCTCAGGAAGCTGTGTGTGTTAGTCACAGAAGGCCGAGTCTTCCATTCGGCTACTGCTTGAGTTTTAGTGAGCTGAGTGGCCACTCCATCAGCGGATAATACATGGCCCAGAAATTCAACACTCTTTCTAAAGAGGTGGCATTTCTTTGGCTTAAGTTTCAGATTCGCATTTTGAAACCGTACCAGCACCTTTTCCATGTTGGCCAAGGTCTGGTCAAAATAGGGGCCAAAGACGATAACCTCGTCTATGTAACATAAACAGACTTCCCACTGCAATGCGGTAAGCACTTGTTCAATCAGTCGTTCAACGATGCCCGGTGCATCTTACGGAACTGAAACAGGTCATCCCTGCAAACAAATGCAGGCTTTTTACGGTCCCGTTCATCCCTGGCTACTTGCCAATAGCCACTTGCAAGATCAAGTGTATAGAACCATTGATTGGACGGTTTAAGAGGCGGTTTCTGATGGGTAAGGATGCTAGGGTATAATTGCGCATTAAACACCATGATAGAGGCACCGGTATCTACGGTGGCATTTGTCAGCACACCGCAAAATAAACAAGCACATTTCTATATTATTTTATCTGGCACGGAAGATAGTTTCTCTATATTAGTTTCCTGATTACTTGTTGGTGGTACCGTGTAATCTTCTATATATCCGGTCTGCTTGCCAATAAATTTGGCAAGTGCTGTTGGTGATTGAGTGAAAAACGGAGTAATTTTACGTTTCTGCTGCCTGATTGGTATTTGTAGTAACGGTGGCAAAGGTTCGGATGATATGGGATCGGTGTGCACCATGGATTTGACAGCAGTTTGTTTAGTAGTGTGTTTGTAAAGTACCACTTGAGCGACCCATTTATGGCAATGTATCATAATGTGCATAGCAGAAGCACAGTAGAAACAAACCTTCTTTTGTGGCATGCTGTTATATCTACGTTTAATCTTTTTTTGAATCCAGGTCGACGAACGGTGCGACTCAGTGTCACTGAGAGAGGAGGCCATCCATGAAGATGGAGGAGAATGGTTATGGCATACCACTGGAGTACATTTGGCGGCATAGCGGCAGGCATAGTAGCTTGGATAACATTTTTTTCTGTTCAATTTTTTTTACCTACCAGGGCCGTTCTACATAAGAAGGGAAGTGGTGTGTGAACGGCTGATTTTGAAGCGCCGTCCATTACTGGGGAGCATTATTAAGTACCGCAGACACCAGGCCTGTCTGTGATACTGTTGATTGCGGGACCGTTTTTACAGTGTCACAATCTTGTTTAGGTTTAGGTAGATGGGGGTAATGTGCAGGTTTTTGAGTCAGTTTTATGAGACGGGCACTGAACGGACTCTCCCTCCAGTGCCCATGTTTGTTTGCCTGATGTTCGGATTCTGGCTTACTTTGCTCTAACTGTGGTGCAGCGGAGGGAGGACGGTTCGGATACCGTTCCCTCCAGTGTCCTGCTTCACCACATCGAAAACCAGTGTGTGGGTGCGTAGATGTCGATGTAGGACGGTTTATGGTAGGCCTATTTGTGTTCTGTGCTACCGTGGTCGATAAAGTAGTTAAGAGATTGGTTAGAGAAGCAATTTGTTTTGTAATATCCTCTAAACGTTCATCCATATTTGAGCTATTGGAATTATTATGTTGGCTACCCCTACCTGGGACATTATTGTGGCCTTCACATTGGGATTGGCCACGGCCTCTGCCTTTTGGTGCATTATTTTGCTGAGGTTGTGTGTTTCGTACTGTGCCTGCTTCGGTTACCATACTCGAAGCAGGTGCGGTGTCCGTAGTATTACTTGTACTAGTGTCAGCTAACTCATTACATAGGATGTAATTGTCGTTTAGCATTCCTTTCCCATTCTGGGAAGTTTTCTACTCGATCGGCAGTGACCGTTAACGTTTGTAGGTTTCCATGTTGTAGCAGAAAAAGTTTCTCTTTTAGAGAAGGTTCGCCGCTCAGTGCGTCGATGAAAGTATCCAATTGTAAGTGAGTGACTCCCTCTGGATTGGTGCTGGGATAAGCTCATACGACTAATCGCCTGATATGGCTTTCCAGTTCAGGGAGAGTTTCGTTTGCACGTCCCCGTAGGTTCTTTAACTGCAAATGGCTAGTCTCTCCAAGGGCTGTATCACCAAACCTTTCTGACAATGCATTCTCCAATTCACTATAGGTTGGTGTTACTTCAGACCCCATGTCTGCTAATATCTGCAATGCTTTTTCCGATAATTGTGCGGCTAGGCTCTCCCACTTGGTGGTCTGACCAACCATTTGTCCTGTTGATGATTTCAAATTGGCACTTATCGTTGGCCCAATCACATTCCCCACTGAATTCAGGTATGACTGGGCCGGTGCTGTGATAGGGAGTGCTCAGCACAAATCCCTGTGGTGGTGCAGGCATAATTGGAGTAAAAGCTGAAGAGGGACGAGAATCATAGTCATAGGGCCGGTATTGATATTTCCTAGGCAGTAATTCTAAGTGATATCGCATAGGTGAGGGAGTATATAAACATTAGGAATATAGGGTCGATTTGACCCACTGTGCCTTATATTTGCTTACACCGTTTACAATGCTTAACATTATGTACAATATTGTCTTAAAGCGCAGATCGCATCCGACATTACGGTATCATTTAGGGCGGTACTTTATTTATTATTAATAATCGTATACATAACTAAGATATGTCCCTATGTGTGGTGCACCTATTAGTCATCAGCGCAGCTTAAATGCCACATGTTATCTTTGCACCGCTTTCTTGCGGTGTGAGTTGAGGCACGGTGTAGCTGCCGCCTGGGGAATTACTGCAGGATGCTGGCCGTAATGTTTCATACTCGAAAACGGTGAGGAATAATGCCAATTTCGGTGGCTAACAGGTCCTAATACATAGCACACACTGAATAGTTCATCGTTATACTGTCTGTGCTTTAAGAGTGAGGGATGTCTCCATTGTGTAGGGACGGTAAGTACATATTATGTTGAATTATTTTCTTGGCACAAGCCGTTCCATGCAGTTTAGCTCTTATGGCGCGTAAATCAATGTCCTTGTCTGGACTACGGTCAAAACATAAATTCAATGATGCTGGATACGTCCATTGTTTTCTACTACCGTTTTTGTAGTGGCACATCAAGTCTGGGGAGAAATGAAAAACACCACCGTTCTTACATACTAATTTAGATGGTAACGACCAACAGTATTACACCGCAATGAAGGCACCACTGGTGACGGTGGTCAGAATAAAGAGCCTTCTGTTTAATGTAGGTTGTTACTCCTGTTGATCTACCAGGAGTGTACAAAAACTTCGTGCGGTGTGGAGCGCGGTTGTTCGGAGAGGGAACCTGACTTCAATAAGCTGCGTTGGTGTAGATTGCAGAAAGCGAGCTCTACGCGGTAGGCAAATAGTGAGAACGCTCCCACTCGGACCGAGTCCGCCTCCCTTCTACCCGAGTTTGGCTTTGAGAGCGCCTTTTATACTGGGTGAGGCGATGTCTATACTTTCACTAGAGCTATTAATAGTCCGTCTTAACTTTACCATATCTTCACCAGATCTGAACCGATTTAATTTCTGTTCAGAGTTTTAAATTCCTCTTATGGAATTGCCATAATATGAGCAAGTATATACATAAGTTGCCAGTCTCCACCGGCTAACGTGTCAATGTTTGTTTACCTCTCATGGCCGCGCATGCGCATAGGGCGATCCCACGGACTATTATTTTGTTTTATTTATGCACGGGCCGTATGTGGCCAGTGGAGGGGTGAGCGTGGACTATCCGGGACCGGGCCGTCTCGTATGCACCCAACGGTGATCCGTGCTACAATAATTGTGAGATAGTTTGATCAAATATGGTTGTTTTATTGGACAATAAAACCCTTTGAGCAAAAAGATGTATTAAATATGCAGCGCACATCTAGCATAGCCGACACTGATTGACAAATATTCAGTACTGTCTATTTGACCTTTCCAGTTTATCCATCCATCATATAACATCATAATCAACTGCATGACGTGTACGATGCCATCCTAATCAATTACAGCATAAATGACTTGATTTAGTCCATCTTAGCCGCTTAATAGTTTGACACGTTGTACAAATTGCATGCATTTACCATTTAATAAAGACGCTGTTAATATTTTGAAACTAATTTGATTAGCCGCTGTTTCTGTGATAGGCAGCAACACCAGCCAGCCAAATTAGCTTCAAAATATTCAACAGCTCACCTGTATATTTTTCTGGAAATTGATAGTCAGAAGGGTCAGGGTTCGACCTATCCCAACACGAGCGAGGTGTGAGTGGAGCTTAGCTAGAGATGGGCGGGGCATAGCTAAAACTGGAAAGGTTGATTAGAACTTGCAGTGTTTGATAGCCTGACAGCACTGAAATGTTGGTGTTACAATGTAGACTATAGTAAATACTAATACAATTATTGATCTAGCACACAATTCATAGGAATGTGGTTATTTACATGGAGAACTGTTACACCAGTATATGACATACATTCCCGAATAAGCTGGATTTAATAGAACATTGTTGTGTGTACATCCCGCATTGATACACGATACTCTTCTGACAGGCTGGCTAAAATGGCGTCTACAGTTGTATTGAAAAATATCAATTTGGAATTTGAATGCCAAAAGAAAAATATGTTTGCAAATTCACCTGTGAAATTAGTGGCTCACTGATGGAGCAAGTCATTACAGTCTCTCATCTCAAAGATAGCCTTCCCGTGGCATGCAAATTGTTATCAACTAAGCAATAATCTCTATTTTCAACAGGAAAGTGGTAAATTAAACCATCAGAAGCAGTAATCTACAAATATGGAAGGTGACGAAACCACTTCAGTCGCAGCAATGAACACTGGAGCAACCTTGAATAAATGATGTGGATAATACTTCTGAAACATGTTGCTGAATAAGACAGCAGCTAGTCTAGAATATCCTGAATAAAGGCACCCATATGTCTTTATCATCCATTGACTGAGCGTATTGTTATGTTACTAAGCTGAGCATAGCTACATGCAATAAATACAACTTTCAAATGATGGTGAGAACTGTCACTAACTGAGCATTGGTTTTCCAGATAAAATAGGTAGCATAAAGCACATCTTAAAGAAACCTCCACGCCCCTCCAAAAATAGCACACCATTAAGCCTGATGCTAATTGATCGAGCACCTGCCATTAGTAACCACCTCTTAATGGCTCATTATGTTTACACTACAAACAGCTGGTTATTTACTTAATCTTTTACTGGCTAAGTCTGGTCAAGAGTATCAAAATATGTGCTTATTGACTCGGTTATCGATCCAGATAATAACGTCGTAAATTAAACAAAGGTCTTCTTGGCATACAACTAGCGATTCTTCAAGACCGTAGTAGAGGCGGGTTTTGACCGGAGTCACCCTGAAAGACTTTAATACGAGATGAAACAAAGCATACCAAATATCTATGTTCCACAAATACAAGATGAAACAAGCCATACCCAATATCTAGGTTGCATAGAATCACAGATTGAAACATCTTTATAGTAATTGATCAACTGCTTCCAATTATAGACGTCAATAAACAAGGCAGCGAAAACTGATCTACTCGGCTCAATTTCCAAATTCGCCACACCAGTAAATTAACAGAATAACATCGAACGACACACCTGGTCGTCTAGATGAAATCTTGATGACCAAAACAGGAAAAATGTCGCAGGTCCATCAATAACATGGACTGATGTTTGATGGCGTAGACGAAACCTCAGTGACGTAAAAAATATCACGAGGTTATATACCATTTACTTCTTTCTATTTTTGCAGATGTCTAAATCCAGTGAAAGTCTGACAGAATCACTAGATTTTGACAGGTTAATACAATGTAATAAACTGTTTTATATGTAAACCCCTGTGCTGGTACTGGTCTATGATTTGACCACGAGCATCTCCTTAGTGCAAAGAGATTGAAAATATATTCGTCGTTAGAACCGTTGACAGCGCAGAAAAAGATATACAAGCCTATCATGCACTCTATACTGGAATAAATAAGCTTGCTCAAGTAAGAGACAATAAATATGCTATTGTGTAATAATTAGCAAAAATCATGAATTGTGACTAATTAATGCTTGTATTCTGATTATACCACTTTTCTCAATAGGTCATATATTAAGGCGCAACTGGGCAAAGTGATTTATAAAAGAATTCATTTGTCCAATCTGGTAATAAATGTATTGCACAGAGACATTTATTGGGCGGATTAACGTGATCAAGAAGAACTTGCTAGACGCAAATCATTCATTTCAATACTCAATATGGTTGCTATAAATTGAATAGCCAATATAGCATTTTGCCATTATTTTACATTGAGCGTTCGACATGCCTCGCAATCAGAAGCTTGCCAATCTAGCTGTTGTAATCGGAACTCATTTAACCCTTAGTATACGTCATCAAATAATGATATAACTTTGCTATTATAACACAAGCAATTTTCTATTTCATTGTAACTATTTTATTAAAGCATTACTTGCCATTTGAACGCAAATATCAATGCAGTGGTTGCATAATGGATTAGTACAATTTTAGCAATGCCATACCCATCTCTTGCTACGCTGCACCCAATCGTTGCCCGTTTTGGAATCGAACGAAAACCACGAACTCCCAGATTCTCAATTTCCAGAAAACCATACAAGTAGGTAGTTGAATAATTTGACATCAACAGCACCCAGTCAAATTAATTTCAAAACATTCACATAATGGTTATTAATTAGTAAAAACTATACAATTAATGGACATTACGGACTCTTAAATGTTCATGAAGGTCTTATCTACTTTATTCATTACAGACTGATTATGACGTCAGCCTGCATGTGATGTACTTTACTATGACGTCATATATTTGAGTGACAGATTCATCCATTGTAGTATAACTCAGTAGATTCACACACTAGTGATATTCATCCAACCAATATATTACTACAGTTGTTGCCTAACAACGTACATGTGGTGTTTTGTGATGGTATGTTTCACAGAGATGACTTAAACATGATGTTTGTAGCACTATGCCCAGTGTAGTTTCCGGGGGGGGGGGGGAACACACTGGTCCGCGACTCCCTCATATTCCATGGCACCACAAGCACATGGCGCATTGAGGTGATAGTCTCGGTGTGACAGAATGGGAATCGCACCTCTCCGGTTCGCACATAGACCGACTTCGAGATTCGGTGGAACGTTCATGTTCCAGTAAGCCGTGCTATTATTATGATAAAGACTAGAGGAGAGACATAAAATATTAGAACGAAACAATGGTTCTCGTTTACGTCTAATGGAGAAGGAGAATATGTAAGAGCGGAATGGTGTTATTATTTAACCTGATTCTCGCCAGAGGTACCTCACAGATCTCCGATCTGTACATTCCGGGAGGTATCCCTGCCAAGGAGAGTCATAACGGGGGTCACTTTAGTAAACTTATCATAAGCTATATAATCTCAGGCCGACCAAACTTTTAGCTGTGAGAGGAAAGTGCCTCGCGCGGGCCTCCATCACAGGAAATGCCTACAACGCTGAAGCGGAAGAGAAGAGATGGGAAAAAGGGCCATTCTCCTATTCAAACTATGCTAAAAATGAAAAAGTGGGTTTATCTAGTGCAGGTAAGAGGATTGGGATGCACACTGGTCTACGTGAAGAGGGGCCAGATGACTTCCACAGAATTCAACACATCACTTTATGTGAGTTAAAGATATTATTATTTTGTAATGACCACTTTATTTATGCGGGCCTTCTTGCTAGAGCAAACTCTAACAGTTAGCTTTTGGTTCTACACATGTCTAGGGTGTGGGTGCGGGTGGGTGGGGATGTATGTGGCCATCGGCACTTTGATTGTAACTGCTCAGAAACCCCAATAGTTTCTAAAGCCAGTTCTAACCAACGTGGCGGAAGGAGTCCAAACAATTAATAGGCCCTGAGGCCTAAGGCGTGAGGAAAGAGACTACTCATATTCTACTAATTTAGGAGGCCCTAAGGTTATGCAATTTATACAAACTTGCTGGTGTGTGCTGTATAGCTGGTCCACAGCTCCCGGAAAGGAAGCGTACACAAATATCTCCTAAAGAGTAGTCGTCCCTAATTACTATTAAACCTATACTATCGAGCTAAAATAGCCAGGTTTAGTTGGCCGCATGTCAGGTTCGCCCCATGTGAACATGAACAGCGAACTCAGTAAAACATTGATGCTCTGTGGGGTACAAGGTGGTGAGTTTGTTATTGCTCTATAGTGTAGCCTAAGCGAAGTGCGGTCCAAGCTTTTATATATATATATAAGCAAAACGATTTAACTTGGATGGCTACCCACCATACCACCAACTAATACAGTACAGTAAAAACATGGGGGTCTCACGACCTTGTGGTGCCTATTAGTCACAGGCACATAAAAGAAAATAAATATCTACAGTTAAATATATAAACTATAAACATGGGCTCACACGACCTTGCGGTCCCTGCATGTATTGGTTCCTAATATATAAATATTACTATAAAAAGGTTACAGATTACTTATTAGTCATCAGTACAAAAATAGTCCTATGATCAAAGTAGTTGAAGCGACACATATCTGAGATGCGAGATGGCACAATTCTGAGATGCTGCTAAAGAATATCTGCAGACAAGCTGACTGATGCGGCTCATACTCAGGAATGGTGAAGACGAACTTTGCGGATGGCTAGTAGATAGTCATGTACGAACAAACATATAGAACTATGTGGATGTGTAGGATTTCAGTATTTCTGCGGATTGAAGATGCCCCATAATAGTGTTAACGGGTACGTTAAAAAGTTATATAAATGCAAAAGCATCTTGCGGATTCACAAGACGAGATGCAACGCATAGCTCTTGTGGTGCATCAAGCAATGTCCAAATCTCGACTGCAGTCAAAATGTTAATGAAAAGTATGATACACGTACAGAGTTTGGTTCACCACCTTTTCAGCGTGGCTCGACAGATCCGGCGAGAAACCCGTAAACACCACCATCCTCCCTACTAATTTTGGAGTCTTACATTGCAACCAAAACTCCCATTCGTACTGGAGGTCCCTCTAGACTGTTGGTATCAGGGAACCTTCTTTTAATTTCGTTATTGCCACCCGGTTGATCGGCCGGGAGCTTCTAAAAACTTGTATCGCAGATGCGATCTGTGTGCTCCAGAGACGAGGGTCAAATCCGAAATGCACTACTGCTGGTTATATACCACCGGTGCTAGCAGTAAGCAGTTGCCCCATGACTCAGTCTGTTCTGGATGCCACAACACCCGGGTCTCTTAACCATTCCCTTCCGACGATTTCTGATTTCGCTGCTCCTTTGATAAAAAATAGTGACGTCACAATTGTGCGTCTCAGCCAATCAACGCGTGTGTCGTGACGAGGTATGGTTAGCGACCACGTGACTTGCTGGCCTTCATGTATTACCAAGTACACACACGCTTCGGACATTATTTGGGAACTATTCTGAACTGGAGCACGTTGGTAAGCAATCTCTGACACCCGCACATGCACGCAAGGTGATCTCCCGGACTCTGTCATTTTGACCCTCTCTCATATGGCATTACAAACGACGATTGTCCTACCCAGGGACTGTCCGTACCTGACCGGTCAATCAGCGCTACACCACCACCTCCTAGTTTGGCATCTGTGCCAAACGATACCAGGTCACGGATCGATTGCCGCAGGGCATACGCTAGGCGAGAATTATAGACTTCTCGAGCATGCACGTAGCTAAGAGGTTTGAGTCACGCAAGAGACATGTAGTTTATCAAAGAAAGGCACATAGAGGTGCAAAAGAGTTTGGGAGGGAGGCATACTTTTCATTTGGTTTTTGGCCTGGTATTTATTGTTCCAGGCCTTTTCTTTTTATTATGTTTATGCTGCGGTTCGTGTTCTTTTTATTTAGTTACTACCAAGATTAGTCTAAGCAATAGCACGCAAGGACGTTCTCTTTGGTGACATGTAATTATTTTCCTTTCGAGAACGCCCAGGCTCCGACATTCCATAATCATTTAAAAATAAAATATATGTAAAATATAAAATACAAGGTGAACAATACTGTAAAAATATACATATCAAATATATGAAGAAGTAGCTGGGACCGCATGATTTAATACATTCATATTCATTGCCGTGTGCTGTTGTCTACCTACACCGGATAAGGCGTGTTTACAGCATAGGGTTCTGCAATGATTATTTTGTTGATACACAGCTTTGCGGTTAGCATAGCTGTGTAGAATGACCTTAGTCATTCTGGGGACAAGGTGCCATGTTGGCTGGGTGCAGTGTTGATGTGATGCTAGTGGTGATGACTGCTGAGCTGCTGGTGGTGCTGATGACTGCAGTGGTAGTAGCTGGCATCGTCACAGTTGTTGTTGTGGTGGTGGTCGTCGTGCTGTAGGTGTGGATGGCACAGGTGGTGGTGGTGGTGTTCCAGCGTGGTGGTGCGGATACGGTGGTGGTTCTCCTCTTCTTGGCAGCTAGAATGAGTTTGCTTGTGGTAGTGTATGGAACAGGCAGAATAATTCGTCTAATGTGCGATTCACTTCCTGCCCATGTACGGTTTATCTGGGGACGTTGCCTTCCTTATGGTCGGATCCCATGTTGCAGCTGCTGCTGCTGCAGTGCTGGTGCTGGGTGTGGTACCGGTGATTATTGCGGTGTGGCTCTCAATGGGGCGTGGTTGGGTGACTGTAGCAAATGGTGGTGGCTCTTTCCCCCTGAGTCCGGATTGGTATTGATGACTAAATCCGGCGATGATTGCGAATTGTCTGATGCTGACAGGTTTCTTGCGGGAATGGATACTGACGCGTATGATGTCACTGATGCGGATGCGGATATTGGTGCTGGTGTTGGTATAATTGCGGATGCTGGTGTGGATACGTGTGCAGATGCTGTTGCGGATGTGGTTGCAAATACGTTTGTTGGATGCTGGTGTAGATGACTGTAGATGCCTGGTTTGCCGACACATAGTTCACATCACTCATGCAATTTTTCCAGCAGTAGGAATTTTCTGCACGGAAACAACCCTCTTCGCTAGAAGTGGCCCTACTATCTTAACATCTTCCTCTCCGGGATTTAATGTTACAATGACCACGTGATGCTTAGAAGTGATCGTGTGTGTGATTCCGTACCAGGATGCGGAATACAGAAAGTTACATTCACTACAGTAAGCGCGCTGTAACATGTATCTACATGAAGTTTCAAGTCTGAGTTCCTTGAAGAAGTCCACGTACGCGGAAATCGCTTTGGAACTGTAAGTATCTGAGTATCTTCAGCAGAACTATCGGACAACGCGAGGTCCCCTTCAAGAGACATAGTTATTTCCGCATATTTTGTATTTTACAGATCCGCAAACCCTATTCTAACTTTGTTTTGTTTCTAACTTTCAGTATATCAAAGCCAATATATAATAATTATAAGATAGCAGAATTTAGTTTTCAACACGAACATGGCCTAGTGCCTGTGATCCTCCCTTGTGTTGAGTTGTCTGGGAAGATGAAGTTTCTGTGCGCGATTCCTTCCTTTTATACTTTTTGATAACGTCAGAGGAGAGCAGATGGCCACGCCTAGAACCTTTAGGGTGAAGCGGTCATTGTTATTGACGAATTTAATTCGTTTTATCCCTTACTCTTTTAATTTCTAATTCCTTCCATGTAAAGAAAGAGAAAAAAATATATATAAAAGGAAAGGAACGCTAACTTCATCCCTACTATTACGGGATCACAGGCTTTCAATCAACAAAAATGCCGGGAACTACTTATTTCTGTGTAGCCTCACTTTTTAAGTAGAGTGATGCGGTTTTCGGGTTGGATGCTTATAGACTTGCCTGTTTTGATTTTAGGCTGGAATGCCTGAGAGTGTGTGGGAGAGCATGATGACGTGAGCAGTCCAGCGACCCAGACTCATCACCTCTCGACATGGAAGCGATTCTTGCATCTATAGTCTTATCCAATTTACCGGAAAACAGTGAGTGGAGGTCACGTGATATTTACTTTATTGAACACGTGGTTGATTGGACACTTAGGTTGTTTTACTGTTGCAATTGTTTATAGAAGTTGCTGATTAATAAGGAAAATGGTGATGCGGAGGGCTATATATTTTAAGGTGTCGGTCTTTCCAAACACTTTTCTGCGCATTATTTTAATATGCGCCTACCCTGTCTGTCTTGTATACTTTAATCCTTACTCTTGGTGATTGTTTAGCGGAATCTGTATGTAGGCGAATATTTGAAATTCTTTGTTTGTATTGACCGTTTAAGTTTTGATGCTGTTTTATCAGTCCGTGCGCTAATGATTTGTAAGCGTAGTAGCACTCTTTTAGTTCTTAATAAAAATTACAACAGTTAGCTGGATGTAACTTATTGTTTGGTTTAAGCAAATCTATGTCTTGCGAGCGATCAGTTACTGACCTCGCCAAGCATGATTGCATTTACCGGATGGGCAGACTGCCAAGCATCCTCCTCTGTGGGTAGGACTAGTCTCACTGCACCTAGAAACAAACTTATTTGCTACAGTACAGCTTAGAAGATGCGTACCACAGTTTTTAAGATATTATAGTACCGTTGTATGGAGATTTGTGAAGCAATCATCCTGAGTGTCCGTGTCGTTTGTCCTGTGGGTGTGTGTGGCGTATGCATGGCTGGTTCATTTTGTGGACGAAATTAGGTGGTAATGCAGTGTGGATCACTTATTGCAGTAGGGAATGGATACAGTGATGTGTGTGGTGATAACTTTATCGGACATTGCCTGTATTCTCTCTGTAATGGCCGAACCTCGGAACGGCGGGACAGGGATACTTAGAGCATTGATGACCAAGAAGTGGGCTGTCGTAACTTGAATCCAACCATTGTCGAATTTCACTTTCTGTGCCTATCTCCTACTCGTATACTGACGACTATGGTTAATCCTGCTCTCTCAATAAAGGCATCTGGGATTATGTGTAGATGATGTAGTTTATTATTATTGTTACTACTGGTGTCACTTCCAAGTGGTGGGATGTTCCTTGCGGTGTGGGGTGATGCTATCCATGATGTTGTTCTTTCACTGCATATGTGGTTTCCGCATGCTTGCAGTGAAAGTGCATGTAGGGTAGAAAATGTTGTTTTGGCTCTTGAGTGGAGTGATGACTGATGTAGGTGAATCTGGGGTTGTATGTTGTGCTGGCTATGTCGTGCGGTGGGCCATAGTCAGTTTTCCACGCTAACTATGCCAAGTCTGTTGATGGCGTGTATACGTGTGTAGTGAACTTCATAGTTCACTATATTATTTGCAGTACAGAATGTTGCGGAATCTGTGTCACTATCCTTTTCTGTTAGGATAGATGCATGCTGTTTTAAAAGGTTGATGACGTACATAGAAATGGTGATGACTATGTTGTAGATGCTGTGGGATGAGTGGATCTATACAAAACTGTACTCGTTCTTTCAATTGTTTTGTTTCCTGCGCACCTGCATTTATTCTGGTCTCTGTGTCTTCTTTGTGATGAGCAGGAGGTTGCTCCTTTTCTAGTATCTGATTTAGGTAATGTACGATGCTACTGCAGGTGTGCAATCTTTATCCCACATCTTATGAGCTTTTGGCTGATTGTCCTGGTATGCCAGTGACATGGCGTATATCATGAAACGTGTATCAATTGCCATGTCGCTCCAAATGTCACTGAACAAGACAACATTATGGTGCATTGACTATACTCTTCTTACCAAAACGGTGTACACACTTTTTCAGGAAGGAATTCTATGGAACATATGACGGTAGTACAAGATGTAATAAAATTCGGTCGGACCTCCACAGAGCATTTATTGGGTGGAAGTCTGAGCCGTATTTCCACTGTATGCATCCATGCATACGTCATCCAGGCCAGGTGGCTGGGACGACTTTACCGCACCTTGTTTACTCTATTTGCACTAAACAGGGGGTGCATCTGTACAGCGCGGGCCCACATGTCAGCTTCCTTTACATTAGAGCGATTCTACAATATACGAATAATCCGCATTTACTTATTAATGCACTATTGGGGAACGTGCTTACATTACTGTACAGTATAAAACTGTCCGGGCATTACGAAACTAAAACAGTTTCAGAATCGGCCCAGTATCAACATAGTTATTGAAGATTGATGATTCTTCAATCATCCTGCACAGAGATTATCCACTTCCTGTAAACATTCTTCCCATGTGGACGCTGGCCATTTGGTTGATCTCCTGACCTATCCCTAGTAAGCTGGTTGGCTTCCTCATCTTGAGAGTATCACCCTTTCGAAAATTTAGCCGGACTTATAAAAGAAGACATTTCACAGTCTCCCCATGTGCATTTAAAAGTAACTTTCAACAATGAAGGTCAGATGAACCGTTGTCATTTATGAGTCCGAAGAACTTCAAGTCCTTCTTGTGACAACGGGTTTATCTTGCTTGCCCTTCGCATGGATCATTTGTTAGCCACCAGTTATTCGATTCTTAGTGGAAGCTGTATTTTCCATCAATAATCCATCAGAAAACATTTCTCAAACTGAACTATATATGTCCCTGAATCCATATAGTGTGTGCGGTACTAGCAACACAGATGAATGTAATCAGGTCATACATCTCCATTCGCTTATGTTTCTGTTTTGCAACCTCAACACCAGTGAAGAAATTACTTTCTGAATCCAGTTCAGTTCAGTCCCACAGGAAGAAGGACTTTCCAGGTACACTGCTCCGCCAGGAGACAATAAACGATGTTAAATACAGAAGTGTTAGGTTCATGATGATGGTACTTGAATTATCTCTAGCTGCCATTTAGCATAGAAGACTCTCGACATGGAAGCCTTCCCATATCTATAATAGGTCCATCGTTTGTATGACTTGATGAATCTGTCGAATTCTTTTCTCGGCCCTTTTACTTAGTGCCTCTATAAAATTGTCTTTGTTACTACTATCAACGCAAATCGATTCTGAGGTTTTCCAGTGAAGAATTTTGGTTCTCATGGAGGTTTGTTGCTCAGTTGACATCTTCATCTGAACTACCACCGACGCCCCTCCAAACCGAGAACATTGATGTGGAAGCTATTCCAGGAAAATTGTATTGCATAAAACAAACAATACTTACGGACATGGTATTATTATATATATATTTAATGGGATTATAATATAATAGGATTATTATACCACGCCAACAGTACGTTTTAAATTTTGGTGATTAAGTAATAGTATTACTTAACATGTGGGGGATATTAGTATGTTGTCAGTTAAGTCAGCACAATTTGTCAATAATATTTTTAAACAGCTGGATCACTAGAAATGTTAATATCATTTTACAAACGTAATATATCCACGTTAGTATTATTTTTCAGAGCATTTTAATGAACGTACTAGTGACCATTTCAAACACTGATCGCATTCATGCTTGAGCTACTACTGTCTCTTTTGCATACATTCTTCTTCCTTCTCGCCACTGACATAGAGCTTTCCATAGGTGATGAATTGGAATGCGCCTTACTACTTAAAATACTCGTTACTGTTCCCATATCCATTACATTCTTCGCAAATTAGGCTTTGTTCAACAGACCGGCCTGTCTTATTTAACGCACCGAAGACGTACTGACAAACAGGGGTATTAAATCGACATATGTACCAAATTTTGACTAAGGGTACTCAAATGAATGCGAACTATAAAGATGGTTTCTTCTCTGTAAACAGTGAATTCCAGAATCTTCAGAATTAACTCCCTTGCTCAATGAAATCAACACATTTGACTTTCTACGCTTACAGAACCTTTTTTATTATGCAGCTATTCGAAACAGAAAGGGGTTGAGATCGGATATTTAGCCTAAATTAACTTGTTGTCATGTAATGCGATTATTATATATTATAGTAACTCGCTGGTACTCAATCCCTCCTCTCCACCTTGGTACGTGTAACTCGACGTGACTAGATCACTGCTCTCCTGACCGTTCATATCTGTGTGAAGTCTTAGGGACTTATGCGGAACCGACCGTCTCCGTAGGTTTTAATTACTCCGTACCACTTGCACGCCATAGCTGTCACTGCTCGAAGAAACGGATGAAATACATTTGTGCCTATGAAACTGTTAGAAATTCAAATTAGATTTTCTATGAGATCACAAAGCGATCACAGTACTGAAGTATCTGGGTTATTAGACATTATGAATCTTCCTGTTGCTCAAGTATTTTCTGGGAGGATCTGCCACTCAAGCATACTAGTCAACCTTGCATAGATCTAGAGAATGAAACCTCGTAAATGCATTTCCATCTGGAAAGAAAACATTTCTAGAACTTCCGCTATGTATTAGCGGAAGCTTATCATTCCATTAGTATAGTATTCAGATTGTTACGGGTATTTATAAAATGCAAAACTTAATATTTGAAATCAAAGTATAGCCTAAATGTTAAATGTTACATAAGATCCTTAATAAATGCCCTACTGGCTAATTCCTGGAATTTCATCCGCTACACATGTGATTGTTATCTACATGTCTAGGTAACCGTCTGTACACTTGCCTGGCGAACACATGTCCAGCGTCATATTGTACATGTACTGCTTATTATTTTATTATTTATTATTGATTATTGCTATTGAATGCTGCTTATGGACTCTGTAATAAGCCTATAGACAAATAAATTGCAGCCAATTTCTGCATTTGTTAGACCACATAGATTGCATAAGATTGTGTAGCCCTTCTCCGATTCGTTGGACTCTGAGAGAAGCTTTCACCTACCTATCTCCCCTTTAGTTATATGCGATTCAGCTAGCGAGAGGGCGTCGGGAGCTTAGCTTCGGACGCCACAATTGACAAAAACCATCTAGATGGGAATGCACGTCCAGCCGCGTGGAATGGAAGTCATTCTGCCCGGTCATTACGCACCCAGAAAATTTTTGTGTAGGCGCCCAATCCCACCTCCTCCCTACGAGAGCCCGAGAACACCGGTCAGTCTACGCTGCACAAGGCGAATGCGCCGTCATGCTTGAATGCCAGTGGAGCATATGTCTGAAGCATGATGTACATGGGAGCGACGTGGGCTAGCACACTACAAAGGTCTCTTGCACATAATGGGGGTTCCATGCTGCGAAGAAGATTCCAATAACAGTTATGAGGTGGAGCGCCTAGTGTGCTTAAGATCTTTGGTCATGTTATTTCATGAAAGAGGATTCAGAGCATGTTGGAGATTTTGCGTGTTCTGGAAATCATGCTTTTCAAAAAGGCTGTACGAGTTCTTCTACCAGCACGTGGAGATCGTTGACATAGGGTTAGGGTTGGGGTTCATTCCAAAACTTCTTACCATTGAGCATCTTTTGCACACCTCCAAATTGGGAATTTAGAATTTCTACGATAACACTCTCAGCTATGCGTATGCTAATACAATGACAATAACACATTAGATGCCATCCAATACCAAATGCATGCCAGCGAACGTGTCCGAGTTATCCGAGAGGACCATGTAATGCTACTCGATATAGTTGCTGGTCAGCTGTGAAGATTACATAAACTTGTCCTATACTTTCTGATATAACTTTGTCATTATTATTGCTCGCTCCGCTGTCGGCTTGTCTATTAGCGGAAGTTAAACAGCCTTGTTTTATTTATTTCAAGGAACAACCTTCTTCCCGACACAGGTTTGTGTTATATTCATTGAATTCTGGGCATTTATCACTAAAAAGAATATCCATCTAGATTACAAAATCATTTTATTCAGCTCTCCTTCAGAACTACGCGTAATTCGATAATCATATACATGATTAACATTGGTGTCCCTAAGTAACACACATAATGCTAATTGGTCGTATGTTGATTGTTTTGCTACATCACTTGTCGCGATGTTTCCAATCAATACAGTAGGTAGGGATTTATCTATTTTTGTTGGCACGATGACTACCATTATTTGTAATGTGTATGACATAATGTCTGTATCATCATCATCACCACCATCATCATCATCATCATCATCCACCACCACCACCACCACCACCACCACCACCATCATCATTATTGTCGTCATTTTCCACGACTTCAGCACTGTTACAGTATCATTACGGAATACTAAACACAACTGAAAAACAAGATGTCTAATATATCGCTGCTGTCTGTAAAAAACAAGCAGCAAAGATGGTCCATATTTAGACACGCGCCAAGGAGGAAATAAGACACTAGCACAGCAAGGTCTGGAATTCGTCCTACCTGAAGCCAGCAGTTATAAAACAGGATATAACGTCATTGCATAAATATGTTATGCATGCTACGGGGTGACCTCAGAAAATAGTATTCGGTACACTCGGATCAGGAATTTACCCGAGGAAGCGAAACATATTGTGGCCGAGGACAAGACGTAGTGGTCAAAAGCGAAGGAGAACTGATTGCAGCTGTAGGATGTTTCTCCTACCATCTTTATTTCTCAACATTTTGCCAATTAAATAATGCTTCCAATTAATTCTGAATATCTAAAACGACACTTCAGTTATATGTCAACGTTATTTTTTTAGATTTGATAATTTCTAAATTTTCGTTGACATTCTAATGTCACGGTGGTCATCCTGACTTTCTCGAATTGCTTAAGCGTGACAATCCCACACCCACCCGGATATTATATATATATCCGAAAGATAAATAATTAGCAAAGAAAAACCAATATTTTCTTACTCTGCTACAAGACTATGGGCGCTTATGTGGATAGGATCGATGTCAGGACGTGGATTCAAGAATTTACTACAAGTGTTTTTGCCAGCAAACAGCTATTTAAATTATTAACGACGAAATTCTTATATGTTAGTCAAGTAAGATGCTTTCGAAGGATAGACGCAGATTGAATTTGACAGATTTTTGTCAAGCTGTTGGCAATGTAGCAGCTAGTTTCCATGATTACTTGCTTCGCTAAGTGAGTACATATTTAATGTTCTAGCACGAAGTTCGTTCAGTAGTACATGACCATACGCCGCCGTTCCCAATGGATTTAATGCTAACACTACACTTGGCGTTCGTTATGGTGATTATGATTGAAGATCCACTCGGTAACCTTTGTATAATTTCCAGGCGAGCTGTGAAACGGTTGGTATGATTGATGGCTATTGCATTATTAAAGGCCTCCTGGCTAAAAAAGAAACATGTTGCATAATATCTGTTCTGTAGCTGAACAGTTAATGGATATACTAATACTTCGGAAAATGAAACCATGTCTATAACATTGCTAGACTCGTGGACATGAGTGGTAGATCCCTTAATGTCTTGCTATGGGACAGATAACGGCCTTGCACGTTGGTAGTCATAGCTATGTCAAACACATGTAACAGAGCGTGATTTCTCTCATACAACGAAGCTGTTGCTCGTTCACCTCAACCTCACTAGACTTTGAATGTTTGCTCCCCCTGCCCCTTGCATGGGTCAGTGTAGTGGAAGTTTCAAGACTAGAGTATGTATGTAAACTTCATGTGGACTGCTAGTTGATCTGTAGATGCTAAGTCTCAGAAGGACTGTACTCCAATAGAAGCCGAGTGAAGATACATTATATCCTGTACTGCTATATCCATCAAATTCACCAGAACCATTAGCATGCACATCGTCCGGGCAATGAATGCTCTATAGTTAAATTGATAACAGAATACGACAATTCTTAGCGTGCCTCCTAAAATTAAAGGTATGACATTTACATAATTATTTAACTAACCGAATTTATGATATGTACTTTACTACGCTCACCGCGTAAGGTGAAGAAGGTATTGCAATCAATTATGTCTGTCTATCTGTGTGTGCTTGTAAGGTGTGCGTGCGTGCGAGCATGTGTGTGTTTACCGTTCTGCCTGTGTGTGTGTGTGTATGTGTGTGTGCGTGCGTGCGTGCGTGCGTGCGTGCGTGCGTGCGTGCGTGCGTGTGCGTGCGTGCGTGCGTGCGTGCGTGCGTGCGTGCGTGCGTGCGTGCGTGCGTGCGTGCGTGCGTGCGTGCGTGTGTGTGTGTGTGTGTGTGTGTGTGTGTGTGTGTGTTCGGACCCGCATCTAAAAAACTATTTATCCGATTTAACTAAGATTTTAACACAACAAAGGATCCTGCTGTGAACGAGCAGTTCCAGACGTTGGCCGTCATCTGGATGAGTGAACACGGACCCAAATCAGATTAAATTCTGGATATGAGGAATTCTTGGAAACTACTGGTCCGATTTAGGTCACATTTTAACACAGGAAAGGGTGTGCCCATACACTAAGATTACACAACGTTGTACATGGTCCAAGACATTTAAACAAGAAAAATCCGGGAAACCCGTACAAATCCGAATAATCCAGGGACTCTGAAAACTGTTTACATTGTGACAACACGAGAGGCGAGGATCTGCAATCGCTGATTTCACTTCTTTTGTTAGTAGCAGATGGCATAGGTAGTACTTACCTGACGCTGTTGAGAATGGAGCCGTTTCTATGAAGATACGTCATGCGATTGGGAATACTGATCAAGTGAAACGAACTCTTCTCCTTCGAGAAGAACAGACCCGGCACCGTGATATAATTCATAAACTTCGTGTCTAATTCTAATGGTTCCTTGAATGGTGGGTACTGCTAGTTCAATCGTGAATCACTCCATTTCTGTTACAAAAATAATGATATGGAAAAATCTTGAAACATGTGTTCTGAGCATTAACATAATGGCAACGAGGATGATAATCGTAGGTTATTATTCAGAACCATCAACAATAACTCTCAATCACAGACGTTATCACTAGCGCCGATAGCATCTTTACCCAGGCACTCGCATTATCACTTCCACCGCCATCGGACCCGGCACCACTATCATCACGACTGATGCCACCTATTCTTATGTCTACAACATCACAACCACTAGCACCAACACTACCATCTGCACAGAAGCGGTGACCAACACCAACACCGGCACCAATATTACCACTACCACCACTACCCTAAACTGCATCATCATCTCATGCGTAGCTGCATTGACAAACATTACCACTGGTACCACTACCAGCACTACTACAACGACATAAACATACAGTACCATCAGCACCACGACCTAGTATTAATTATGCCAGTGTAACCATCATCTCTATCAGCGCTGTACCGTCCTGCACCCAGCACCTCGCCATTAGGGGCACCACCAGCACGGCTATCACTATTACAATCACAGCCACAACCCGTATCACCCCACTACATCACATTTAACTGCACTAATGTTGATTACAATAATAAATCAAAACTCAGGTATTGCTGACTCCGTTTGCGAATCTCATGCTAAGAGACATGAGATCAGAATGATGACTAGTTGGCAAATTTACTTGCAATGTTGGCCCCCATAGATAATCTATTACGTCAATAACAATTATGGAACAACTATCGACATTCTGGTTTTTAGTAAAAGTCAACGGAAATTCAACTTATCTATTCACGTAATATGAATTTAGGCAGGTGGTGTCAATCATTAATAATCACTTCAAAATAGGAGATGTAGTTAGATTTTTCTATTTGGTTTGTAATTCACTACCTTCTCATAAATTTCTAACATGAGCAACCAGATATAATCGGCAATTGCCCCTCCACACTCCCTATCGCTCTGGCCTGGTTAAAGATATTCTTGGACATTGCTCTCATATCCGAACGTGCTTTCCAGTGGAAACAACCTTTCTGGTGCTAAATCAAAATGAGACAAATCGGGTCAGGGTTTAATAATTGAATAATTGATCGATGGAATCGCACACAGTTATTCCAAACAGAAGAAGTATGACAAATCAGTTCCGCTAAGTCGTTTAATACTTAATTAACCGCTTTCTGTTCGTTCAGTACACTATGACCCTTATTTAGGTGTATAACAGAACGGCATTGCTACAGCATTGCCATATTTAAACATTGCTGAAAATCATTAAGATCAATGCATAATCTTAAATCCTGGATCAAGTCCGAAGATTCATAATGATGTATCCATCAATTCGCTACCCATCCCTGAGAGTCAAAGAGGATCATTCAATATTTACCATTGTCGTTTCGCTGAATGAGTCAACACTGTATACGTTGATATGAACACCACCCGAGTCGCTTCTGTAAAAATAGAAAGAGTATTACATTAGAATGTCTGGAGGCACGGATTGCCAATATTGACATGCATATATTTTAATGTATTGACTAAAGCTGTTATAGGCACATTTCTGTATGCAATAGAGGACCGTAGAGTGCTACACGCACTCCTTAGAGCCCGTCTCGTGGAGTCTGTAATTGCATACCTTATCGCTTGCTATAATACTTATTTAGAATCCTTATTATGAACCCTTCAGTGATGGCATCCATTTATCTCAAACTCAAGTCGACCATGCGGAACAGTTATTGAATATTTTGAAAAGCATTTGTATGTTTGCAAATTAATCTGAATATAATTTCAATCGAATATGTCTTACATCGCAAACCAATATTTACTTGAAAATTAAAATGTGAAGAAATGTTTGGACATCTCATGATTGGAATGTTATCTCATATCATATTGATACCATAACAAGACAAATTATTTCCAAATTTATTTCCATCTATATACATGGAGAGATCCGATCTGCCACTCAAATATTACGTGCCATAATCAATTACTTCACGTGCAGGCCACACCCAGTCAAATCATTTTCAAAATCCTTACACGCTTATCTGCGTAGGTAACTTGAAGTTTGAATTCCGGGCCGGCGCGATGTATTACGAATCTTGTAAAGTGAATCATATGATCCTGTCCGACCATCGGTGTCTATGACTGGTGCAGTGGCAGGCATCAAGCTTGTCTAGAACTGGCTTTGGAGCTGCCCAACTGTTAAGCTATACAACCTCAATGATATGCAGACTGCGTTGTATTAATGTAGTCCTTTGCCAAGGCCATCTTTGATCTACGAATCTGCATGGAATGGAACACTATGCTTCCCATGACAGAGCGTGCATCAACGTCACAAGCACTACATAGCAGCAAGCCCAGGATTGTACTTTTCGGCCATGGTTCCCCACCTTGAAGCGGATCGTCATTTTTTAACGTCATGCTTTGTTGATATGTGTATCTGGCTGGAATCTGGTTTGGATTCTTTTTAAGATTTGCTTGCATTTATTCACCAAGACCGTTCTCTAGCTGCATACCATGGACACTGGAGAGTAGGGTGAAGGTGGAGGGTGGAGGGTCTTGTGGAATGTTACCGAACAGAATTCAAAGCTGCAGCAAAGAAGTAGGTGAAATGCACGTGTGATAGACCATCTAACTGCGAGTAGCATATTGGTGTCTCAAATATTTCGGAATTCACTGCCTTGCTTCATACACTCACCTCCGTGTCTGCAAGTACTAGTCTCACTAGTCAGAGTTCATCTGCATTGCAACTGGTTCGCGGTAGCACATATAGGAACTTTGAATGTTTAATAGTGAAAGCTCATGACCTGCTACTGTCCATTTTCTGGATATCCAAGTGTTTGTACTAACACATGCATGCGTCTATGCAATGTCGGCACAGCAATGCTCATGCCTAAGGTCACTCTGTGAGGATTCAGGGACGTCATAGGGCTGCATTGGCTAGGATTTTCCATTCGCTATTGAGGAGTTCACTCGTGGAATGAGATCACGGACACTAGCTTTAGCTAACAAGGTCTATATTTGTTTTAGTTTTCTGAACGGGAACCGATTGATAGCGTTTTAGTGTAAATCATTTGTCAACATTTGAGGTATATTTGTATAATAGGGATTTTAATGTTACTCGTAATGAGGCTGATTAGGAAAAACGTCAAACCTTGTTCTACGTATGCTGTGTGCCATCTCAATAGCGACGATAAATCGGAGACATCAGGGGTGGGGGTGGGGTGTCTCTTGGCGGTGCGCGCATGAATAATTAGTTGACCCCATCGATACATCGGCTCTCACTTATTTAGGTTTCTTACGCATGGACACGAATCCAATCTTAATTAAGTAGCACGCTGGATATCTTCCAATACCTCACTAAATACAGGATTCCTAAATTTCAGGAATATGTATACCGAGCGATGAGAATACTAAGACTATCCAATTTCAGATGTTGCTTACAAATGTAAATTTCCATGTATCTAGGAAAAGAGACGAGCAGTGATTCTGCGTATACACTGACAATACATTCCGCCCAATGCATCGTTGTCAACATCGTTTATCTCAGATTATCAATCAATCAGTTACTGCTTATTATCTGCGGTGTAGTTGTTCGTATGGTCAAGTAGGACGTATCCATGAAGCATCCAGTGCTGCATCAAGACCTTTTACATTCTGTTTTATGAAAAACAAACAGAAAACTGAATTCACCAAGAGTGTCATAAGTAACAGTCGGAAGAAGAAGAATAGGAAGAAGGAGAAGAAGACTTTTCATGTAATTTATTTTGGATTCATAAAAAAACCCTTTAATTTAATACATCACTCATAAATTATTTTTAAAAACACGTCATAGACAATATAAATATATTCCTGAATCAGTCTGAGTATCATTTAAATAAACATTGTATTTATGAAGAATAACAAATATGTCAAAATATCACAGATCTACGTCAATTTTGTAAAAAACAACAATCCAATCCGTATAAAAATCAATGGGAATCAGTCATCAAAATCATCAGTCATCAGTCATTAAAATGTAAAATGATGAAAGTGGACAAAATAATACTGAAAGGTATAACTAAATACCATTAAATGTTAAAATATCGTCTTCAGTACTACAAACGAAGTGGTCAATTGCCCAAAAATTTTTAAAGTTTTCTAGTGACCCATTTTGCTGGTGGTATTTAAATTCAATAGTCACACGAGCTCGCATTCGAGAAATGCATTCTCGAAGGGCGTCCGTCTGACCATTGCCATCCATTAGACGCTGCCGCGTTACATAGGTAGCCATTTTAGCGTTTGCCATGATCCAATTGCATATACGATGTTTAATTTTTTAGACGAACAATGGGGGCATAGAAAGACTTTGACATAATTCTCAGGCTTAAATTCATCAGCCAGTGTTAAAAATAGAACTGCTCGTATAACAGCACACAAAAGTGGTTGGAGACGTGAACATGTTATAAAAAGATGTGCTAAATCTTCACGATCGCCACAGTAAACACATTTATCATTAATACAATATCCGGCCTTATATAGAAAAACACCAGTGTTGAGTGCCCCATGGAAAACCTTCCATGACAAATCTCCTTCGTAGTATGTACACGGATATTCATAAAAACAGAGACAATTATCTGTAAAATCAATATTTAGAGAAAGTAGATCTCTCCATATGTTACTTTTGGTATTATGTGAAATCATTGAGTAACATTTTAATAAAGACATCTTGTATAGTTCCTTCTTGCAAAGAGATGGTATCAATACAGTAAAAACCGAGTCATCATTAATATTGCATGATAATTCATAATTGTATACTGACCTGGGAATGTCAATAGGTCGATCTAATAGTTCGAACCATTCATTGGGTATGCTATGCCATAGAGTGTTCAAGTTTATTTGAAGCAATCGTCGAGACCTGTTGCCAATTTTAAGGAGTAAGTCTTCAAGTGCAATTCGTTTATCATTTACCAAAATATCAGCTAGAATGGTAGCATTCGCACTTATAAAATCTTCGTAGCAAAAAGTAAATCCAGTGGAGATATTCTTGATCAAAGGATTTAGAAACAGTGGTTCATTTAAAACATCGATTTTACAGCTTGGATGCGATGTTTTCATAACATTGAAGAAAACCCAAGAATTGAGCACACTCTTATAAAAGATAGGTATATTACGAATCATCTGTACATCCAATTTAATAGAGAAAATCTGATAATCGTAATTTAGTTTATGTATCTGTTTGAGAAAGTAGCTGCTAAAGCTGAAACACGGATGAAAAGCGAAATGGTTCATAAATGATTGTGCATACTGAATACGGAATGTCCGTATCCGAGATTCTAAATGCACTAGTCCTTGCCCACCTTTGTCTAAAGGCAGAAACAGTAACTCTTTGGGAAGCCAGTGCTTTCCAGACCAGATGAAGTTAATTAACAGTTTTTGAATAGCATTAAAAATATTACCAGGGACATCGATAACAGCTAACCTATGCCAAAGCTTAGAAGCAGCAAGCAGATTAGTAATATTGATCCTACCTCTAAACGATAGAGCTTTTGATAACGGGAGCCAGTTAAGAAGTTTTGTGCTGATTTCATTTTCAAGATTTTCCCAATTTTGTTTGCAAAAATCCAAAGAATTGCCAATATAAATACCGAGAATCTTTAATCCATTGCTATTCCATTTTAACCCCAAAGGCTCGTCAATACGCCATTTCCAGGAACCAACCCAAAAACCTTCTGACTTTGAGTGGTTAATTTTCGCGTTGGAAGCAGACTCATATACATGTATCAAATCTCGCAATTTAATAAAATCATCATTACACGTACACAAGGCAGTTATGTCATCAGCATAAGCTGAGCAAGAAACCCTTTCACCCGAGATATCAGGCAGGGCCACCCCCCTCAGTCCGTTATTTGAGCGTATCTTAACTAATAATGGTTCGATACAGATACTGTACAAAGCGCCTGATAGTGAGCAACCCTGTCTGATACCACGGCTAAAAGAAACAGGCATAGATAACAAATTATTTATTTTCAGTAAACACGAAGTGTCATTGTAAAGAAGCTGAATGCATTTAACAAAAAAATCACCAAAGCCAAATGCGCGCAAGGTATTCAATAAATACTGGTGACTTACCCTATCAAACGCCTTCTCCTGATCTAGGGATACAACGCCAAGAGGTAACGACATGAAATTTGAATACTCGACGACGTCTGTTATCAACCTAATGTTATTGGAGATCTTACGTCCTGGTACGCAATAGCTTTGGTCTATGTGAATAATTTCTGCGAGTACTGTACGTATACGATTATACAAGGCCTTGGAAAATATTTTCAAATCTACACATAAAAGTGATACAGGTCTCCAGTTCTTTAAATTGGTTAAATCACCTTTCTTAGGTAATAATGTCACAACCGCTCGCCTGCATGAAATAGGTAATAACATGTCTTCAATTGATTCATTAAAAACATCAAGAAGATCAGAACCGATAGTTTCCCAAAAGGTTTTGTAAAATTCCGATGGTAGTCCATCAATTCCAGGAGCTTTGTTGTTATTGAGATGGTTAACAGCGTCAGTAAGCTCTGGTAAACTCAGGGCCCGATCTAACTCAATTCTGGAAAGCTCACTTAGATTAGGAAGATCTGATAAAAGCAGGTTTTCAGACACTTTGCATGAGCTTGACTTCGCATATAATTCACCATAGAAATCAGAGGCGTGGCTCAGAATATCCGTATCAGAATTAACCATTTCACCGGTTGGGATCTTCAACTGTGAAATAGTTTTATTCATCACACGTTTATTCTCAAGATTAAAAAAATATGTAGTAGGTCTATCTGATTCATTTATATGCTGGAATCGCGATCGAATCCAAGCACCCCTATTTTGCTCTTTGAGGAGAGTTGTTAATTCAGATTGCTTTTGGTTAATTACCTCTAATAATTCATTTGTTTTTGGAATTTTGACCGATAACTGATCAATTTCAGCTTGTAAGTCTGATCGTCGCTCACGGAAAAGGACAGCTCGTTCTCGGGAATAACGCTGTGATAAAATACATATATGCTTTTTGGCCAAATCCCACCAATCCTGTAGACAATCAAAATCACATTTTTTCCCTTGCCAACCATTCCAGAAATCATTAATTAAAAGCACATAGTTTCTTTCACTCAACACATGCACCAATATGCACTTTTCCGTTTTACACTTTTAAGCTGAAATATTGCTCTAACATAATCATGGTCAGAATTGGTGCAAGGAATTATGGAACAACTGCTTAAAAACTGTCTAAAATTACTATGAATGTAAAAACGATCAAGTCTGGATGCAGTCCCATCGGACCTGTGCCAGGTGAAAATTTCAGATTGTGGATAGAGGCAGCGATATGCATCAGTAAGACTATTGCTTGTAATTAAAGATTTAAGCGAATCCGCAGCTGGAGGGTGTGGTTCTGTTGCTGATGTTCTATCTAACTCATAATCAAGTGTACAGTTAAAATCACCACCTAATATTATAGGATATGGTTCGGACAATGTGGAAATATGAGTTTTTAGCATATCTATGCATTTCAATTTGTCATGAGACTCTGTGGGATTGTAAACATTAATCAGATAAAAATAGATGCCATGTATATTTGCTGTGACATGTAAGATTCTTCCCTGAGCAACTGTGATCGTTTCAATGATATTTACATTTAACTTGGGTTTAACTATTATAGCAACACCAGCTGTATTTGTATTAAAATGTGAAAAGACAGCTTGACCTCTCCATATAAGTCGCCATAGCGACTCATCCGGCTGAATTGTGTGAGTATCCTGGGGAAACACAATATCGGCAAATAAATCTTTGCGAAGTTCATTAAAAATACGAAATCTTTTAAAAGAGTCACGACAACCTCTCGTATTTAGTGTAACAATTGAGAGGGAAGCCATAATTAAAAATAATTGAATAAATCTTAGAACAAAGATACCCATAATTGTTTGGTGTAGAAAAGAAACTGTATTCAAGTTCGTTACCAGATTGACCATAGGCGGAAACAATTAATTCCGTAAGCTACGGTGTAGCTTAGTGACTATTTTGGTGACACGAGACTTGAACGCAGATTCTAAGCCAGGTTGTTTCTTCAATCGTATCAACTGATGTATCAGTAATTTTAAGTTGGGTTGAAAGGCTTTGCATTTATCTATTACCTTTTTACTATATTTTACACTTTCTATAAATAGTTTCACATCTTCAAGAGAGGGCATTACCTCCCTTGAATCAATAAAATATGTCATGTCCGAAAGTTCTGAACCAATAGACATGCTGTCAGCGTCGCTGGTGTCCTCGTCCAGCAGTTCACCCTGCGATAAAGGCGGCATACCACCTGCTTCTATTCCAAGCCTGTCCGAATCACAAGGATCATGTCCAGGTTTGAAAACTATAGATGCATTATTAACACTGGTTGCTTTCGCCAATGAGATATTTACATCGAGTTCACTTAGGATTTCTTGTGTCGACATAACAGTTTTTTCAGCTACACAACCCTCGTCAGATAATAGAACAGGGTCGTGTAATTCCGATTCACGGTGAATTTGAATGACAGTGACAGCAGAGTCCCCATTGGCCACCGTGTTGGAATTACCAGGTTCATCTGTGAACAGAGCTGAGTTTTGCTGAGTAGCCTGGTCCATTGAAGTAGCATCATCTACAACAGTGGAATTATCCGACGGTGCACTGGTAATGTCCGCCTCATTATCGGTTTCAGGATCAGTGACAATTAGATCATCGCTCAAGACGCTATAACGATTGGAAAACTGAGTCTTACGACGTTTATTCTGAGGTGATTTCTTAGGTGACGATTTACTGACTTTATCAACTGGTTTATCGTTTCTTTGTGACAGTGTTTGTGGAAAATTGTTATCATTTAGCACAAGATCGGAATTCGGTATGACGTCACGATTTTTACTGTTGACCGGCTCGTCCGCAACATTGTTGTTAAGGTTATCATGACCCACCGAATTGTCGTGAATGTCATTCAATGGGCAAAAGCGTTGAAAATGTCCTTTCTGAGCACATTTAAAACAGACAATCTCGTCCGTACTTATAAATAGTCTATGGGACCTTCCTATGTACGGGATGTCCACAAACTCCGGTAATGGGGACTTTTCCATTACAATCTGGATCTGCCGTCTAAAACTTTTCACATGTCTTAACTCTGGTGACTTACAGCCTAAAGGTATTGGCCGGCAATTTCCGAGCACCTTTCCTTGGCTTTCCAACGCTTGTTTAATAACAAAGTTCGGGATGTATGGTGGGACATTAGATATAATTAATCTCGTCGGCTCATTCTCCAAGGAATACACATTGTGGTAGCAGCCACCTACGTTTATACCGTCAAGACACAGTCTATTGACTTGTTGCTCCGTTTTGACATAAACCGCGATTCCTCCTTTAATTCGTGAAGCAGCTACAATATTCTCCGGCTTTACAACGGCGGCGGCGCCTTTCACGTAGGCCTCTACCACCACACCAGCTAGACTATCAACGCGTACACCGTGTTTCCTATCAATGCCCGCGAATGGTTCGTAATCTAAAGCAGGGGTGGTGACGGGGTCACTTCGAGTCTCTCTCAGGCGCTCCGCATAACTAACCTGTCTGGCCATTGTCCAAACACAATAGCCTAATCAAGCGTCCACTTCGGCCAACAGGCCGACTACCCTATGCTAATGGCGCTATAAGTGTTACAAGTATATATAGAGTTACGAAAACCAGAGAAAAATCAAATTATGTATGAACACATTAATAAAACACAAAGTTATTAACACAAACATAAGCACATACGCGTTAGCGCATACAAAAGACAAAAAATAAACACAACTGACAATTATAAACAGTCAACAAACGGACTAAACTGAGAGCTCTTCTAAAACACGTCTTTTCTCAAAGAAGAAGAAGAAGAAGAAGAAGATGATGATGATGGTGATGATGAGGATGATGCTTATTATTATGAAGTGGTATTTGTTATCGTCGAGAGAAATGTATAGACTGAGGTGTTCGTACCAGGTTATATATTTGCATATTCCCTTCAGCTTTATGCTATGAATGAATGAATGAATGAATGTATGTATCTGATGTATCGGCTCTATACCAGAGCATTATCAAGAGAACAGGTTAACGTATGTAATCTTGGTGTGCATTGACTATATGAGCACATTGCCATATTCTGGTGAATGGGTTATACCTAACATCCCTCCCCATTTTGCTTCAGCTAACATATTGCTATCGCACGTAATACAGCATTCTATGCATTCATACACCTATCTAAAATATATTTCGAAAAATGTTGGTCACGATCCCAGGATGAATCATAATAAAGAATTATTGGTTGCCTCTCCGCGATGTAACGAAAGCTACACTCAAACAATTTCTGCATCCTGGAGGGAATATTTCTTTATTATGGCTAAAATATAGTTATATGAGGTCCGGAAATCAATTACCAGATTGATGATACCGAACACACAATCTGTCTGCCCATGTTTTCCATTTCCATCACGAATATCTCCATGATAATTCTTCACATGTGGATCACGTCTCCGAAAATCGACAAATTACATTCACCTAAAAATCCGACAGCTGGGCAAAGATATTATTTGAAAGGATATCGTTCGACATTGTCTCAGCATAAGGGAGAATGCGTTCAGAGAAATTGTCCCTTGCCAAATAAATACCAGTTTGCTAGCTTCGGTATTCTTTCAGCACACGTTTATTTGTATTAACGTCCAGATGCTTCTGTGAAGATAATCTACCGACTAAGTCTCATTAAGAAAACGATCACACTGTACACGATGGGAGTATCCCATTTCAATCTGGCATGTATTAACAAGGCTAGCAAAAGACAGAACCAAGTGACCATTGATCAATATTGAAACACGAAGGTGAAATAGAGTAAGCGTCTAGACTGTACATGCGTGTGAGAAGAACATGGCTGAATGAAGACGAATCGAAAGCCATGTGATGATTGTACCTCACAATAAATCATCAGAGATGTGCTATAGCAAGCCTGGGAAAATGTAGCAGTATATACAGTGAAATGTTATAGTCAGGCAGTTCAGGGATCGATCGATCCCAGCATGGTGAAGCGTGGGCTGAGCTTCGCTAGAGATGGGCAGGGCATAGCTAAAACAGTATTAGATTCAGCAATCTGATTATGAGCGTTAGAGGATTCAACTTGCTTAAAAAACTTACTCTACGTGGACATTCGGTGCGGGAGTGGGGGTGGTGGTGATGGGTGGTTGAGGTGGGGGTTGGAGATAGATATTTACTGAATAATATATCCACCGATGGTGAATACATGCTATCTATGATTGCCCTAAGATGTTAGGAACTAGTAGGATGCCCAATATTTGGTTTCAATTGATGCTAATTATTCAAGTAAATATTTGCACATTCTGCAACTTATAAAGTACGAATTTACATGTTCACAGCTCATGGATCCATGGACCGAATCCGTAATTATGTGTTGTCATATTTCATAATATTTTCATATGATTTGCCCAAGTAATATGAACTTGTGCATAAACAATTCAATCCCCTTAACAACCTAATTCCTAACTATGTACATATAACACGAATCTTTTATATTGATTTAAATTCAAGAAAGAAAAATGAATTAATTCACGTTATTGATAAACTATACCGCAAATATCTTAAATGCCTCTCAAATAACTGAACGGTGTGATAACAGTAGATGACGCTTTGGACAAGAAATACAAAAATAAAGATAATAAGTAACAACAGAAGCCCATGGCAAGTGTCGTTGGAGGTGCCAATGGAGATAAACGCATATACGGTGTCTCGATGCCTTTATTTATAAAAGAGGGGGATCAAACCAGGATAAACGACCAGCGTTTCTAATACTTCCAATAATCCACAATAACTGATACACACACATATAAAATGCACAAATATATAATCGGATTTGACGTCCGAATTCCTTGAAGGTTTAAAACTGATCTGCATAAACTGGGGGTTTTTGTGCATGCCCATGTGATAGGAGTGCAGCGGTTACCATACACACAGCCAAACACATCCCAGCTATTCACTTCCATATACACAACATTGACAAAACACAGTGGTAACTTAACAGTAAATGCTACTCGGATAAAGATTACAAAGACATTAACATTCCGATTGCCGTTATCACAAGCTGGCATGCCTTTAGCATATCAGCCGTGATCAGATTCCTGTAAAGAAATAAAAGTCAACAGCATCGCATGTGACATGTTACTCAATAAAGGTGTGGTGATACTGACATGTCATTGAAGTCATATCCTGAAATATGAATCAATATGGATTAAAGGGAACATGCTCTATTATTAAAGGGGACATAACTTATAATTCAAATAAATATACCATGACAGTAACATTCATATATATAAAGCCTGTGACACAATGCCTAACATAAGTCTACCAACGGGCTAGAAAGACCTAGCATATGCCTAAATAAGGTCTAACGAGGTCTAGCTAAGGCCTACCATATGTCTTCTTAAGGCCTACCAAGGCATACCTTAGGCTTACTTTAGGCCTTGCTAATGCCTACTAGGGCCTTAAAGGGGGGGGGGGGGGTACACTCTATGATTAAAGGCGACATAACTTATAATTCAAATAAATATACCATGAAAGTAACAGTCATATATATATATAAAGCTTGTGACACCCATAAAATGGAATTATGTTCATACTCTATGGAATATTATTGCAGCAACGTGTAGACCTTACCTGTCAAATTAGTTCATAGATACTCTACTGAAAACATGTCTTAAATTGAGGTTTGAGATAATGGAACCTTGATTAAAACGTTATTGGGAAGAACTCTATGAAGGCAACACAAAACACATTTTCCTAATTGAACAGGAACGAATTCGACTAAGAGACCCGTCATTGTTTTGTTTCCAATCAGGCCGGCTTGAAGAATCTCAATTTCAGGATAAATATACATGTAAACCGTTGGAAATTTTGAACCAAATTAGACTGGAAATGCAGTAACAGACCTCCCAGTCAGACTGTTTTCAAATTATTCATCACAATATTTATTACATTAAAAACATGTTATCACATACATACAATTCAGTCACGTTCATGGACAGACAATTGCTACTTTCATGACAGACCCACATCATGTTGATTGTGACTTCATCCAGCAGATGACATATTTGATTATGGTCAAATACTGAGTGACATATCGGATCTCTTTATTGTGTAGCCTACATGTACTTAATATGAGTGGATATGGAATGCTAAAACATGCTACAGAATTAACATCATTATGTTCTCTTTATTCGCCAAAAACGCCACTCGATTAAACCATCTGTTGTTTAGTTACGTTGACATAGGTGTCCATCTTTTCAATAGCTGCTCAATCCTGCCAATACCAATTTTGATGATACAGGTTGTTAGTTTCACAACAGGTCCAAGTCCAATTACTTTCAAAATATTCATCAGAATGTTTATTAAATGGTAAATTCATCACAGATTTACTATTTGTAAAGATTTATGGATGACGTTTCGCTTTTCGGAAGGGAGCTACGTCATTTTAATTATGAAGTCAGGTAATCTTATATAATGTGACATATTTGAGCATGATGTCAGATACTTGAGTGACGGTCTATCGGATACTTCCATTCTGCCTACAGTTGCTAATTAATACCACTTGAATGGATGAATCCAATCTATTATAGTCACTGTTTTATAGTCCCATTTGAAATATACATATTACAAATTCGCATACATTTTCATACATTAGCCTGGTCTCTCGCAAACCATTAAATGGATCTCATTAAAAATTCCTACCAAACCAAATTAATATAAAACATAGAATTTGATCTCGTTTGAAGTTGATTGAAATAAACAACGTTTTAGCAGCCATTTTGAAAGACAAATGAATCTTTGTTGACACTCCAATACAAACACTAATGAGAGTCATTGTACCGTTGACCTCAGAGGTGAGCGGAACTACTTCGATAACCCATAGCAAGATTGTTGAAGTTCGATTCTAATTGTGCATTTCCTGGCTGCAGTGAAACGTGCTAGGTTAGGCATTTCTGTAACACATTCCACATTGAGATATCAAAGGCTTCTGTCTTCAATCACTATTCGGGAATCTCAATACTGTCTGCCATGTTATAAGTACACAGCGGGATTTAAATCAGGGAGCACACACTGCTTCTATTTTTATTGCCATTGTTCTAAGACAACTGGGTTGGTTGATTTCTTGTTTCTTTCAGGGTCGATTGGAAATACATCCATAGCCTCCCACCCAGGGTCTCATAGATTTAAATAATAGATTTTATAACGGAAATAAACAAAATTATATTTGCTGCGTGGGACGTGTGCGGCGTTGTTGTTGGTTCCTAGTGTATTGGTGCTAGGCATTTGCGCATGTTGTAGTGGTGTTATTCGGGGTTGGGGTTGGAGGCAGTGGGTGGGGTGGAGGGTGGCTACAGTGAATTTAATTGGGTTAAGATGTGACTTGGGTTGGGGTCTTGGAGAGGGCACGTCTGTAAAATAAGGCTAAAATCTGTTAAAGTGAGATGAAAATAGGAAGCAATGCTATCAAATCAAAAATAAAGTACGTTAAATGACATGTGAATAAGAAAGATCAAGAAACGGGAAAAACGGAACATCGTAGAAATATGGATAAGCGCATACCGTCACTATAGAGCGTATTTTTGCAACCCCCGGCGCCGTGAGTTTAGTAAAATGCAAACTGCTCATGTTTGGACGGACAGCCGCTGATAATTAGTAGCATAATGGCCGTAAATAATGTGTAGATAATCTTTTGGTAATTGGAAAAGAAATTGAGCAGACGTAATTGCATGTAGTTATATCTGAAACAAACTTGTTTAGTGTTATAAATCCGACACGTTATTCGACTAAGTAATAGGATTATTAACAATGACATAATTATTAGTTTAAAGACTATGATAAAATACTGAACTGATATTTCGCGGGTCAAACCGTTCTACGCTTATTAGATTTCTATGGTGTACACGAACTATCCTGCGATTAGAACTAAGAATCATAACCTGTTGCTGTTGAAATTATTAAGATTAGTGCAAGTGATGGCACTGTTTATGGATGTAAGGGCATAAGCGTCGGCATCGTCAGTCAAGAGGCGCATGCGACGACGAACAAATGTAACTACACAGTTAAAACAGTATTCAACTACCTAAAACAAATTTCGGCAGTATAAAACAAAGTTCGACGTGCAGGGATGTTCTGAAATAAATATCAGTTCGTTAAAAGCAGCAATATTGGAGATTCAATTTATTTAGACTGGTTCAGGCGACACACAAAATCACGGACAAATCAAGATGGCAGCGATTCGAAAACCGGGATCTCCTCGAGTTGTGATATAAAAGTTAATAACGCTAACAAAATAATTCTCTTGCTGAGAGAACTGGACGGAACAAATAAAATACAGTTCAAATTATTATAAAAACAGATTATTTAATACGTCCCTTTATCAGGTCTATGCAGATTTTATCGTCGTCTGTGTCTTCTTATTGGCGGGAGTCATGATTCCAAAATTCCACTCGAAGTTTCTAAGCCCAAGTGATTAGTCATCTTTATTCTAAGATAAGTGAGTAGTAATCCCCCTACATTGCGTAACACTTCTACATCGCCATCATGTCTTGTAGTTTATGCCGTGTGTATTGCTTCAACGCTACACGATCCTGGCAACGATACATTTCTATAATGTCTCATTATTTGATGGAACTGCATGACTATTGCTCGTCTTGTACTTTATGCTTGCAATTGGCCAAATTTGTGGAACAACCACAGTAATAACTGATAAAACATAGCAGATATGAACGAATGAAGCGTGTTATTAGCCAACAATATGCAGCAGACGCATGCGATATGTGGCAGAATGATATCTTTATAGCAGCTCCTGGTCATGCCATGCATACATGCTAAGAAACAAGAGTCGATGTAATTGTCAATTTGGAGCTAGCACAATTCTAATAATCATTCATCAAGTTGCAATCTAATGCACCGTATAAATGAATGTATGAGGTTCTTACAACGAAAGAACTTTCCTAAATGCTCTAAAATTAATTTGACTGGACTCAGTTACAATGCATTGTAGCAATGTCATTTAGTCAGGCTGGCATCACACTATAAAAAATGTACTCTGTTTGGTCGCACTGACTTTATATATTTTAATCTAAGCTAAGTCGGTATCATGTTTAATTTAGCTATTGCAAGACTAGAAATGTGTATGTAGTCTATGTTCCATTTTATAAACACATACAAATACAAATCTAAAAAAATAGGTGATGACAATGCATGTCGGTTGATTACCCGAGCATGCTCTTAACATGTTAAAACTTTCTGTTGGACTATATCTCTGTTTGTTGACACGCTTAATCTAATAACACTTTCACCAAAACATTAAAAGATATTGCCATCTCTTTTGTTTTTAATATTCCTCCTACTCATGTCGCCTAATATTTCGATCGGTTCCATCTGTTTGTTTGTATGTTGACTCTCTGTCTGTTTATCTTCAACATTGCTTCTGTGAATATAGAATCACCAAATTTGGCATATCCATTCATAGCATGGCCGGCTAGAAGGAAGTTTTCAGTCAAGGAATCAAATATATATTATCTAGGTAATGGGATAACTGTGTATATGCCGGCATACACGCATGTTCACAACTTGAAATATGAGAAGGTATGCCAGATTTGGTAGAGAATTCCCCCTGTGACTGCTTAGTACAGGAGCTCATTACGTACATTGACAAGCCATAGCATGTACTAGGACTGTCCATTAGTTGTACATGTGCTCTATTTAGGGGTGTTTCCAAAATATGAAGGATCCTTTGAACGTGACTGTCTTGATCAGGAGATCACTATGTACATTGACAAGCCATAGCATGTACCGGAGTGCCCATCAGTTGGGCATGTGCTCTATTTACTGTTGTTTCTATCATATGAATGGTCCATTGAACGTGTAGGAAAATGTAAACGTCTGTACAATGAGTAAGTTATATGTCAACTATAAACAGTTCAAATTACCTTATAACATGGCATATATACGTAATTGATGAGCAACGTGTTGTCGGTGTACTTATGGTGTAGCAAGTATATTGTATTCCTATACAGGGTTATCAGTCATTTTGGTTGAATATTTTGATGCTATCAACACATCTGCTTAGTGGTGCAGTACATCTCAGAGATAACTTAACATGCTTCCAAAACAAAAACAGAAACATTTATGGATTTGTCTGTTGAATATTATGTACACAATTGTATTGGAAGACATTGCTGCCTTGGGCAGCAAAGTCCTCCAATCCAATTATATTAAAACTATTCAAGAGTACGTTTTATCTTGCTTTGGAAATTTGAAAGGTAATTTCTGCACTATACTGTAGTGGGTACACAGATATTGAACATTGTGCACGTATCTCTCGTGATAGATTGTGAAACTAAATAAGTAAGAAAATATTCAGCAGATTATTCCAGACATCATTACAAATTTGTCATTTCTGGTATCTGAGTTACAAATGATTGAGTAGAGCTAAGGTCCAGAACGTTCCAGAACTTGTATAGAGGTTTTGAAAGTTAAAGGATGACACCCTTCTAAACCCCATCATGAGGTGAATCTAAAATCGACTCCGTTAGGCTGTTACGAGTCATTGCTGGATTTGATCTAAATCTGTTAATCAATGATGAAGGAGTAGCGGTTTTAAAATTTAAATGTAGGCCCCCCATTCTACAAAAACAGTCAGGGGAAAGGAATATTTTGATTGTACTGACATCGAGAGTGACCCATCGAAAAGGCCTCTCAAGAGTGGAGGAGCAGGGCAGTAAATTGAACTTTGGGTTCTGTGTTTATGTCAAGAGATACCCATAGAATAACTCTCTCACATTTTATCAAGTTATATTCATTGTTAACGGAGGAGTCGTGATTGTAAACTTTAATGGTGGATGCCCTACCAAAACCTAGGAGGACAGGATAGTGTCGGAGTTGATCCATTAAACTAGGTTATGGGAGCGAGTTCCAAGCAACAATCACATTTATCAGTATCGTTTAAAAACATCATATTATTCTTGTTTTAGCATGTTGAGCCTAATATATAATAGATGAGGATTATAACTGTGAAATATTTAACTGTACATTGTTGTAATCTTTCATGTATCCAGGTTTATCTTATATTCATATATATCTCAGAAACAAATATAACATTTTCAGTCAACACGTTTTATATCATTATTAACTGTTTAAATGACAGAAATTCCCTTAAGTAATCAATACAACTTAAAGGGTTTGATGATGAAAGTTGGATCTACACTGCTAGAAGATTGTTATCCACATATGAACTTCCATCTGTACATACTATCATAGACACTCCACCCTCAAAGAACACATGGAAGACTACAGTAAACTCAGCCATTGACAGATATTCCATACTATGGGTGAACTATACCCATCAATGAGAATATCATCAGAAAAAGAAACGTTCGGCAGTCCACAGCCAGTAATAACATTAATCAGAAATAGTCCAAGAGATGTTTACAGAGTGGTAGTGAAGAATTCGATAGTGACAGAAACATTTCCGCTGCAGACATGCAGAAGATGGAATTGTGGCTCAGTACCTGATCAAAGATGCCTGTTATGTCTAGATGCAGATGAATCTATTGGGCACTTTATGCTAAGCTGCTCTGTAAGCCAAGCAGTCAGGCACCCTATTCTGTAGCAGATACTGGCTGAACTGAAGGATAATGTATGTAGTTACTGATACCCTTCAAAGAGATGATAGTATGATGTTCAGCTTTCTCTTTGACGCAAGTCAAGCAGAACTACATACAGACATCACAAATCAACTTGAATTTCATAGCCGCAGACTCTGTTATGCCCTATACCAATTCAGAGGAAGAAGGCTATCACAGTTACCGGCAAGCAAGAGAAATGGATTGTACCAGACCAGAGATATGTACAGATAGATCAAAACAATATTCATCAACACTAATATATTCTTCAAACCTAAGGGTTTAAAACCGTTCTCACCAGATGTGATGGAACTACAACGTTAAGTCAAGTCATGCAGGCTCATGAACTTGAACTCGCCAGTTGAGACTCTGGCATTTGGGGCTCTTGTTATTTGCGTCACAGTGATCTGGACCTTGGAATGTTTGACCCAAAAATGTTCACACGCCGTCCGGACCCCATGGGTGCCTTGGCACCTAGACATGGTATGAAGTAGATCATATATTTTGAAGCTAAATAGAATTTTGGAAATTGCAATTTTTCAAATCCGTGTTAAGTTTCTGTGAATCGGTTTAACCAGATATGTCGGTATCCACTACTAAACCGTCGACGCGCCCATATCTTGGCTCTCCATAGCTTAATAAAATGGCAATACATGTACTATTTTGAATAATCTAGGCCGGAGATTTACCTAGTTTTACCTATTGCCAATATGTAGCCACGGTACGTCAAA